>OY747125.1:78110843-78360843 GCA_963556465.1 Berberis vulgaris | reverse complement strand
CCAGGCTAATTCATAAAGCCCAAAAATGGCGAATCTTGTCATAAAAGCCTAAACAAGGCATGTCAAAATAAACCATAATTAAAAACCCAAATCCAGGCCCGATAAAGTTCTCCCTTAAATAGGAAGAACGTTACAAAGAAAAAGAGTCGTGGAGGGAGTTATGCCTTTGAGGGTGTATCTTCATAAAGAAGGAGACCGTTACAAAAAATGCCTCCTCTCATTGCGCCTCACATGCTTAAGTCACGTAAGGAATTAACAACGACCATTATATAAGGTAAATGAAACATTCAACAAAGGTATACAACTTTAATTGAGTTTTGTTTAGATTTATCTCAATCTTCAATCGAGTTACTGACTTAAGCATCGGAGTACCTTCGGCCACCAAAAAGTTGGTCTTTGGCAATCTAATATTTGTTTTACAGGCCACACTTACTGGATAATGAATTTTGGACGCATCACTACTCATGAATGTTCATCCTAAATTTCAAAGGACTTCAAATAACCCGATCACTCCAACCTTTATCAAAACTTTGTCCACCTTCTGAGAGGTGTATGCTAAAAAAAAAAAGAGTAAGAAATAAAACATATTTTATCAAATTATCACTACTTTTAGCCTTGTTTATGGCGGATGCACCACATTACTTAGTTAGGAAAGGGCAAATGATATCTAGCATGGTTTGAAATAAGTGGCAACCCCAATTCTAGAGAGTGGGGCTTGGTGTGCTAGATCTGTGCTAGGCCTAGCTCTCTACCATTCAACATTCTCGAGATGCACATAAGCGATAGTTCTACTCCAGGCTTAGCTCTCTAACATTTAACATTCTCGAGATCCACATAATCCCACATCTCAAGAATGTGGAACGGTAGAGAGCTAGGCCTGACACAGATGCGACGCACCAGACATGGCTCCCTAGACTTGCTCAAGTGGCAATTGTTATTGTTGCTTCAACAAACATCACTACTACCTATAACGATTCTTCTTGAAATGAACAGTAGTAATGGCGCATCTAAGTTTATTAACGATTTTATTAGCAAGGGCAATTGAAAATGGTAGGACTGAATACACAATACACATTGTGGATCTGTTGTAATTTTATTTTAGTATTGAAACTAAAGATAATGGGCAGAATTGTGATTAGCTCAACATATGGATGGCATATTAAACATGGACAAAAAAAGGTGAGCCCTACAAAACGTGGGAGAAGGTCCCACTTTGGGTTAATGAGCCAAAAATCCTTAAATCACACTTTAGGCTCTCCTTGTTTATGTTAACACTAATCATGATAGTTGGCGGGCCCTTAATTGTGCAAGTTGAGAGATTTTTTTAATGGGTGGGTCCAATCGTACAAGCCCCTCTGCAAAAAGGTTTCCTTAACTTGAAAGAAACTACCAATTGTGAATGTCAATAGAGTCTTGAGTAGATGAAACTGTCAGCTGGGGCCTGATTGAAAATGGGTTTCAAATTGGGTTACTTCACACTATCAGCTTGTGTTTGTGTTTGAAAATTGGCATTATAAACAACTTGATACGGTGAGTTATAGAACTATGAGCATTTTGAGTTTAGAGGAATCAATAGATTATCATAGCTCCATTTACCATGGTCCCATACTCTGAAAATAGAATTCCAATAGATTAAACTGTCAACATAACGTAAGTGCTAGATGTAGGTAACACAATTAACAAAAGCAAACAAAACAGTTTCAGCGTAGGGAAGCTTTGGATACAATGGATTAGATAAGCTAGATTGACTTGAAGATTACATTGCCAGGGCTCGTTTTAGGCCTATGAGTTGAATTTGAATGGGGCTGCTCATCTTCCCAGAAACAAGTATTTAAACCAAGCCTGAAATGCCATTTGCACGGTTGGGGCTTGGCCGAACTTTACTCCTGGCTAGTACAGTAAAGGGTCTGGAGTTTTTTTTTTCTGCATGTATGGAATGGAGAACATTGTTGCTATCACGCTACAATTTCGAGTCTACAGAAGAAAAAATAAAAAATAAAAAATTAATTTGAATACCTTATCATTCCGAACATTAGATATTGCCCATAGGACATTTTCGACCAGCCTCACCTCCACCGCAATGAATTGGTTCAACAACCTACCACTGAGGTCGATAGACTCTTTTCAAGCATTAGCCACCGCTTTCATCATCAGATTCATCGGGAGCTAGAAGATGAGGAAAAAACCACACTACCTCATTTACAACAAGCAAAAGGCCAAAGAAACAATACGGGAATACGTCACTCGCTTCACCAACGAACTGACGATGATCGATGGATGTAGCGATGACACAGCCGATGCAACCTTCATCGCCGAACTGAAGAGAAACCCCTTTTTTGACGCTCTTAACTTGGAGCTCCAAAAGACATGACAATCTTATTGAAAATGGCTCAAAAACACATTTCTCTCGAGGAGATGAAGACGGTCAGGAGGAAAAATGACCAAGAAAGATAGAGTCTTTCAAGGAAACGGGAGAGAAGAGAGGAAATGAGACGAGATGACAGACAACGAGAGGACAACATCCAATCGAAGAAACATCGGAATGGCGGAAGAATTGTTTCGAAACAACAAGAATCTGAGAAGCTACAATCAGCGCACCCTCAACACGAGCGAGTAATGAGTATGATGAAGAATACATACAAACCTTATACAACCTTGAAAACAAGTCCAGCCAATATACTGAAGCACATAGCAAAATGGGATAACGTCAACTGTCCGCTTAGGATGAGAAGAGACCCGGAAGGAAGAGACAAAATAAAATAATGTTCCTTCCATAAGGATCATGGGTACGATATCGAAGACTGCTACAATCTAAAAGATGAAATCGAACATTAGGTTCAGAAATGACGAATCAACGAGTTCATCGAAATGCCAGATAAACAACTCACATGGAAGGAGAAAGCAAATAGCACTACGGGATCGAAAGAACATCCTAGATAGCTAATATACGCCCTACACTATATAGCCGGAGGAAGCAAAACACACAGCCTAACAGAAGAAGCGCCCTGAAAAACTTTCCACTCAAACTGATTTATATCAGAACAAGAGTACTAACGAAACCAGACAAGTCCTTTCACAAATGCACAAAACATGGAGAAGTTTGCATCAACCAACTAATACAATTCAAAGATCCTACCGGCGGATGCAAGCTCGACCCGAATCACTAATGACAAAACTAACAGCAATGGACTCTACCGAACCTCGATGGTTGACACCAAACACGGAGCCAACATTAGCATGATTGGACAATTTGGTGCTGATGTGAGAATGATTGGATAATTCGGTGTTGATGTGAGCATGATTGGATAGTTTGGTGTTGACATGAGCATAATCAGACAATTTGGTGTTGACAAAAGCACAATCGGACAGTTTGGTGATGACGTGAACATGATCGAACAAGCCAACACTACTTAGCCATCGAATAGAAAAACACTCTGAGTCTGCTAATCACGACAACATGTACGACATATGAGGACCAACATAAACAAAGGAAGACAAAGCAATAAAAACATCAATATCTAATACGAAGACCATCATCAAGCAAATGAAGACAAAACAAATTGTATCTCGAATCAGAGTAAACGCTTTAACAGTTAAGGCTGGTGAGAACATCCAAAAGAGAATATCAATAAGATTATGAATTCAGAACCCCCATTTTTTACATGGACGATAGAATAGATACGTAGAAAAATTAGCCATACAAAGCAATCGACGTACCTAATAACAAGAAATCACGACAAAAGTCGAATATGTATAAACTTCTAGTCCGATCAACCACGAAGTAACAGTTGGACACCCGAGTCAACTTAACACAAAAGAACTTTGAATCGACTGGAATGTTGAGTTAACGAAGTAAAAGTTGGAAACCCGAGTCAACTCAATACAAAAACTTTGAATCGATTGAGATGTTGAGTTAACGAAGTAAAAGTTGGACACCTGAGTCAACTTAACACAAAATCTTTGAATCAACTGGAATGTCGAGTTAACGAAGTAAAAGTTGGACACCCGAGTCAACTCAACACAAAAACTTCAAATCGACTGAGACATCGAGTTAACGAAGTAAAAGTTGGACACCCGAGCCAACTTAACAGAAAAATTCAATAACAATAGAAACATTTAGCAGCAACAACTCAAACATGATTTAATTACTGAACAAAGAAAACTCTAACCTGGAAAGATTGACGTTGCTAGCCCCACTAGCGAAACTCCAGTAACGCTGCTCAAAAGTCTCTAAACCTGAAAGGCTAATCGACTACATTTCCAAAGGAATGTACCCAAGAAGCAAAAGCTCACTTGGGTCAGCAATAAAGCTGGTGTGAGTAATCTTCATCCCAAAATCAATAAATTTGCACGTGATAACATCAAACTAAGCACAAACACTAAACAACCACACCAATAGGTAGTTCATCAATGAGGCAAATGTGTCATGTAAGAAAAGCACAGTTCAAAGAATTTAGTTCCTCAACGAGGCAATCCTGTCATCATCCCAATTAAGTAAATATGCATTTACTTGTACTTACACTGTAGAAGTTGACTATGGAAAGTCTGACCTGCAGAAATATTAGTGGACTTGCCATCCTGCATGAAAAGAGTTAGAAACAATATAAAAGTAATTTATTAATTAAACAGTTGTCTTCGTACAATATTTGACTTGCGCATATTATTCATTTTTATTTGCATTTGATTCATTTTTAACGAATTGATCACTTAGACGATACTACATTCGCACCACCTCCGTGCCAAACATACATGCTTAAGTCACGCAGGAATTAACTGCGACCATTATAAAACGTAAAGGGAACATTCGATACAGGTATGCAACTTTAACTGAGTTTTGTCCAGATTTACTTCCTTCTTCAAACAGAGTTGCTGACTTAAGCATCAGAGTGCCTTCGACTACCAAAAAAGTAGTCATTGGTAGTCTAATTATTTTGCAGGTCAAACACATAAGAGGACGATTTTTTGACGCGTCAAATATAATCAAGGGTGGAGCTAGTACTTTGATAGGGGGATAAGTAATAACTATTAATTAATTGGATAATAATTTTTAAATGCATTTAATATTATTAAATTTGTTAAAATACATTTTTAAGTAGTATATGTTGGTTTATCTATGTATGGTACAGTGGTGGTGTCAATGGTTGTGGCCTTGTTATTAAACAAAGTACTTACATGAAAGAAAATCAAGACATCATAATCATTAAAATGGTGCCACACATTTGAATTGAAAATATACAACATTTACTACAAATATGTAAAAAGGGTACATTGTTGGAGCAGTGCACATGTCTCGAGTTAAAATCCGCACCAGCCAATTCAATCTAGAAATTCACTCACTCCATTCTCTTTCTTTCCCACTCACTTACTCACTCACTCACGGACCCGGGGGTGGGGGGCTCCTGCGCACAAATCACATCCGTAGGATCTGATCCGATGGTCTAAATCGATGGACTTGAAAAAAAATTATTTCGCTGGATTGGAATTTTTTTTTTAATCGACCCCCCAAAGAGGAGAAGAAACAAACAGTAACTTCTTTGTTTCATTTGGATGCTTGGGGTCCTCTCTCTATACACTTTAACCCAGAAGAGGAGAAGAAACAACTCCATTAACAGTTGATGTCATATGCTTAGCGTCCTCTCTCTGTTTGAACTTTGTTTCATTTGGATGCTTGGGGTTCTCTCTCTATACAAATTGGAGTGAATCACACCTCCATTAACACTCAATTTTTTTTTTTACCTTCCCCTCCCAAAGATTACAGGTCCAAATAAGATTGTTGAATCAGAGAGCTAGGGAATATGTGACGATTTCTAAGGATCATCTCTCGTACATCCTACCTTCCTCTTTGCCTGTAAAGCAAGTCGAGCATCCCTCTCTCGCTCAAATTCTCGGTAATATGTTCTCTGCAAGAAGTCGACTTTGTCCAGATACTGGTTTGAGCTCTTCTTGTAGGCATCCAACTCCTCTTCAAGTCTCTTGTTCTCTTCTTTGTACTCGCCCCAATCCTTTTTTGTTTTATCTAATACGCTGAGCTTTTGTTTCTTCTTGATTTGTTCAAGTACAACATCGATCGCTGAGGGTGGCCCCCCAGTCACCTTATTTACTCTCTCCTTTGCCTCTTTTGAGTCGACATCAACAAGCTTCTTCACCTCAACCTCCTCACCAGCAAAGTCCCGAACCTCGGTGATCTGGGAGAGATAAACACAGGAAATAATTTTTTTTAAGTCCATTGATTTGGACTGTCGGATAAGATCCTACGGATGTGATTTATGCGCAGGAGCCCCCCCCGGGTCCCTCACTCTACTCTCTATTTTGTTCGCACAACTTCCAATGCTTCTCTCTTCAAAAGTAAATGTTCAAACAAATACAAGTACAAACACAAATGTAAACGACACCTCTACTCACTTTCCCTCTCATTCTTCTTCTTTCACTCTATCTCTAATCACCATTTCCACCTAAAATTAAAGATTATTTTGTTAAAAGATGAGGATATTAGGCTATTGGTTGCTCGAACCTTTATATGTTAATAGCAGAAAAAACTTGTTTGGTATGTATATAAGCAAAGGTGTTACACCGAGACTTGTGAATATGAGAAAATATGTCAAGAAACGAGAGGTGTTAGAGAGTTCACCAAAGTTGGAAACTTACCATACCAATCCCCCACCCCCCCCCCCCCCCCCCCAAAAAAAAAAAAAAAAAAAAAAATTAGATTAATTTTATATTTAAAAAAAAGTGAAAAATGGTTGATTGACAAAATCGATCAAACGACTTAGAGCTGCACCCTCACCAAGTCCAGTGAGGTTAACCTCATTGAATCACTACTAAAAAAAGACTAAAAAAATCTATTATAAAGGGATTACATGACATTATATGGGGAAAAATATCGTCAAACAAAAAACTATTGACTTTATATAAACTCAATTGCAATAATATGTATTTTTCCATTTACATGTTATTCAATTTTGCCCATCTTGAGAAAAATGTTGTCTCAACCTTTGAATAGTTACCACACTATAATGAAAGATGTATGTTGTCGCCTAATTGCAATATATTTAATTGGCTCTCTTATTTCAACCCGAGCTCCAATAAAATTGTTTAAGCAAAGTTTAAGAAAAGATACACAGAAATCTTGACAAGGATAAACAAAAATGTTTCCACATGTGACTAATGGAAAGAAATTAAAGTTTTTCATATAATGATGGAATCAAAACTTTACTTGCAACAAAACCATTTCATAAATGGTGCCAACTTATTTCAATCTCATTAAGAGAAAGACTATCATGATTGCATCAATTGACTAAGTAGATTTCTACACATTATCATACAATGTAATAACCATCACATATAAGTTCCTGTACAAGCTTATTAAAATATGATTGCTTAATGGAAAGATGACAATAGTGCTTCAAATAGATCCAACAAAAAAATCTAGAGAGTCATGTCTGCCCAGGCCAGCCCAATACAATCCATCATTCTAAAGATGTTGAAAATGGTTTAATCTCTAGGATGATTGATGGTATTGGGCTGGCCTGACGCGAGCTTGGTTGTGCGGGTCTAGCTCTCTAGAAAAATTGTAGATTCAATTAGACCCGACACTCAAACCGCACTTAATTGATAAAAGCTGTTTTGGGATTAAATTTTGAATCTCGGATTCGATAATGTGGACATAAAATTATTGGTACATATATGTTAGATTAGTAGTATTTTCTTTATATCAGCAATTCTAATTAGTAGCATGTAAAAATCTTTGTTGATATTATAAGAAAAATCATTTCAATTTGAATGATATCTAAGGTTTTCAATCTACTACTTAAATTATATCTTATTGTTTACAATTGAAATTAGAAAGATTTTGAGATTATGATTTAAATCCCTTTTATTAATACATATATATATATATATATATATATATATATATATATATATATTTACTCCAATTGCAAAATTTCATATGTACATTTATATCTTATACTCAAATTTTTTTTAAGGTATCAATACTTTATTTCCTTATGATAAACAAAAATGTAGAATTATTAAGATTTTAAAACTCTTTAGTAAGTTGGCAACAGGCCTGGATCCGATCCGGAACCGATCCAAGTGATTCAGGGTCATAATGACATAGGAAACATGCATTAAAGAAGAGATACGTAAATATGACATAATATACAAACTAGGACTACAAGTTGTTCATGTTCAATGTGTTAGAAGGTCGATCCCTTACAATCCCAATCTTTAAACATTCTGCCTGGGTCTTGTCTAACCCAGTGTCAAATTATTTACCTTGTGGTCCATGGCTAATCCGACTTTAAGGTGCTAGGCTTCAACTTGGTTAAGATAGGTCATAGGACATGTTTTCCATGACCAACCTAAATCTAAGCTACATTTTTGTCCATTCATCTAAATCTTGATCTCGTGGAGGTTGGACTAGTAGTTGCAACCCTAGTTACAATCTCACAAGTATATATGGATGCATCATCAATGGTGCATGATTTCCGAGCTGTATGGTGGAATAAAGCATGTAAAGAGCACATGATGATCAAATTAATAAGAGAAAGAAATTCAACCTCGTGAGATGTAAAGCCTGAAAACCTGGGGAGAAAGTGGGGTCTATATTCTTTCCAAGACACAAAACTATTCCTATAACAGAAAAACCTGCAACTCCGAAACACTCTCTCTCATTTCCACAATATCAAATTTCCAAAATTAGTTGGTTTTGGTTTAAAGTAAGTTATTAATCAGTTTTTCCAAATTTCTTCGTTTTTTCTTCTTTGCTTTGTTGATTCTTCTTCTTCTTCTATACCCCATCTCTATGTCTCTTGGTCTCTCTTCTTTAGTGTGTTTTGTGTCATTGGCGGATTCTTCTTCTTGCTCTTGCTGCTCGTGATGAACTAACTCTTCCTTCTTCCTTCTTGCATTTTCACCAAATAAGGTAAAACACCCATTCCTCTATCTCTCTTATTAGATCTAATGTTTCATTCTAAGTTTATTTTGGTCATTCAGTAAGATCTGATCTGGGTTTTTCGCTGCTGCGAATATAACGGAATCCTATTTATAATATTATTTTTTTGTTATTGAAAATGTTGTTGTTGGATCTGGCATTCTTGCTTCCCTCAATATTGCTCTTTGTTATTTTTGATTTCAAGATTCCGCGCCTCTTTCATGTAATATATAAAAAATGATGGTGGTCCCACATAAATTGTTTGAGAGGGATTCAAGATTTACACTTCTTCTTTGCTACTTTTTGGATGTTAATACATTTAATTTGATCACATAACAAGGTTAATTGTAAATTTGTAAATGGCAAACGAAATTCAGGGGTTGAAAAATAGATCTAATAAATTGGTAACCGTTAAAATCTGGCTTTGGAACTAGGGTTTTTTTTCTTTTTCCCAGTGAAACAGTGTAATACATAGAGATGAGACCAGCAAAGACGGGAAACTCGGCCTTGAAGATGATTATGAACCTTATGTTTTTCTCGAAAGATTACAAAATGGGTGTCATGAAATGAATGGGATATTTAGTTATTATTTGAAGTATTGTTTAAGTTTCCACTTTATGATTTTGTTTTATCAGTTATGAGACATCTTTGTATTAAATATTTTGATACTTTCCAGGCAAACATTAACAATGCTTTAAGTTTGGTTCAGTGAATCGAATATTTCAGATTTTTATTGATTTGCTCAAATGGGAATGATAAGCAAGAAACCATTGTTATTCTCTCACATGCTGTCAAGATTTTTATTGTTTTTCATGCATCTTTTCTTGTGTAGGCTCTAATGTTTCGACTCTGAACTCTGATCATCCTAGAACAACTCGTTGCTTCTTACTATGGGTGACGAAAGAGAAAGGAACGGGAATGTAAAGGTTACTGGAATTCGACAGATTGTCAGGTTGAAGGAGATTCTTCATAAGTGGCAATCAATCACACTTAGCTCAAGGAATCCAAGTCCACCTCGCGAAAAGAACACTGGTGGCATTTCTCCTGCCATCAATAGACGCCTCAAGAGCTCGTACATCTTATGTGATTCTGACGAGGAGAGCTGCCAGAGTCCCGAACCACCACCGGATGTACCTAAGGGATACCTAGCAGTGTATGTCGGGCCAGAACTCCGCAGGTTCATTATCCCAACTAGCTACCTTAGCCATGAAGTGTTCAAGGTGTTGTTAGAGAAGACTGAAGAGGAATTTGGGTTCGACCACAAAGGTGCACTCACACTGCCTTGTGATGCTGAGACTTTTAAGTTCCTTGTCCAATGCATAAGAAACAAACCAAATTCAGAATGCAGCTCCGGTTCCAATTCAGAAAATGAGGATGAATCAGAGAATGAAGAAATTAATGGTAATTTCAAGTTTTCTTCTCTTAATTATCATATCATCATTATGGTAATAATTTTAGGCAAGTCATTTATACAGCCTGGGGATTTAAAGAATGAGCCTAAGTATTGTGTACGATGGTTGAGTTTTAGTTCATTATGAAAGTTCCAAACAGATCGACATATGGATTTGTTATTAGTCATTTTGGTAGGGTTTTGACAAAGCCCATGTCGACACAATGACTTAGGCTATTCTGTTGACACTAAAATTCATTACCGTTCATGATCCTGTTCCACTTGATATACGATTATATATGCCTTTTCTAACCATTCAAGCCTTTTTCTTTTCTAATCTCTTGAATGATAAACGAGATAGATGACAAGTTCTGAACTTTTGCGAGATGGTAAGAATTTTGTGCTTAGTATTAAAAGGACTATTACTTTCATTTTGATGCACATATTTCATTGGTTGTGCAGAGGAAAAGACTAAAGACTCCAGACACAAAGGAATAACAAGCCATGGGGTGTGATGTACAGGTGCTAATGATAAAAAAACCAGGATGATTTGTCGATGGTAAAAATGCAAGCAAAATTTATTTACGTTTGATAACAGTCAATAGGATAATGATAATAGTTAGGATTTTCTCGGAGCATAGTGTTTTGATCAGAAACCAGGGCCTGCAAGTGGATGGAAAATCAGAGAATCTGAGTCTCCTGAGGCCGAGATCTGATCTGCACTTGTTGTCTCAACACAGCTTGATTCATTTTTCAACACTTTGGCTATTCTGTTTTTAGATATGTTTTACAATTTGTTTCTGACAAGTGATTCGTTAACATGTTCATGTGTTTGTAGTATTAGTAGTCAAATATTTTCTTTGCCCCTTTGTTCTCATTAGATATATCATAACATAATAAACTTTCTGGACGTTGTATATATACAAACTAAAGTAACCAAATACACATCTTGTTAGTTCTTTCCAATTTTTATGTACCAATCTTATCAAACAGATATTAGGGGTGGGCACGGTCCTGGTCGGTTTGGGACTGGGCCTATCCCGGTCTATTGAAACAGGACCAAAACGGTTTGGAATAGCACATTTTTTCGGGCAGACCTGATTGGTCCCGGACCGATTTGAAACGGGACAGTCCCGTTGGGACCATGCCATCCCGTATTGGGTTGTTGGGCTTATGATATTTTTATACCAAATGGCATGGATCAAGGCTGACAAACTTCAAACCCAACCCAAATTTAGAAAATTAACTCGAGGCCTATTGACCCATATTTTGCCTTTGAAACTTGAAAGCCTGTTCATCCAAACAAATTCAAAATGATTGCTATAGTAGCATAAATCTTAACGTCTGCCATTGTAGCTTAACATCTTCCATAGTAGCATAACAACAGTATTACACTTTACACAACAACACTCATGCTCAGTATAACATCTGCCATTTTCTTTCCACTGTTGCTCCCCTTTTTGTTATCATCATCTTCCATTCTCCCCATTGATCCACCCAAGTTGGTGCTTCACTTGCCATTCTTTCTTTCACCTAATAATCCAACAAAATCACATAAGAAAAAAAATGAACTAATCAAAATCATCCCCAATACCCAACATCAATAACAAATTATACCAATTAACTTTGAAGAAAGATGTCAAATGTATCAATTTACATATAAAGAAACGAAAGTGATGGTGGACGATCTGTTCTTGAGACATTTGGGGAAGTGCTTCTCTTAGCATTAGGTGTTGGTAAAGGTGATGTGATCCCAGCTTTGTACATTGTCGAAATTTCCCTTGTTAACTTAGCTTTCCAAATGACCGCATTGTTCCTCTCAGATGGCACTAAGGGTGGTTCAATAATCTCCACCATCCTATTCAATGGAACCTGCTTCTCTTCACACACATCCATCCACACTATCCAAATCAACCCTCATTGAGAGGTCCTTCATACACTTCCACAGTCCTTCAAGTATTCCAATTAAGAAATCATCATCAAAGCCCATTCCCGATATTTTCGAGGTCGGCTACATGGATTTTGGTTCTCCAAGCAATGCGGTCTTCCCACATATCCTCGCTTAATCCAAGCTTAATGATATCTTCATTCACCGCCTTCATCCAAGTTTTCAACGGTCGTCCCCTCTGTCTACACCCTCCATTAACTTGCCAATCTAGACATTTTCTAATTGGCGCCGTGTTTGGTCTCCTCCGCACATGACCAAACCAAGTTAAACGTTTTTATCTAATTTTGTCCTCTATGGGCACTACACCTAAGTATCTCCTAATTCTTTCATTTCTAATTTTATCCTTACGAGTTTTACCACACATCCACCTTAACATACGCATTTCTGCTACTGCCATCCTATGTGTATGTTGTCCCGTAGTAGCCCAACATTCTGAACCGTATAACATGGTTGGTTGAACAATTGTCTTATAGCATTTCCCTTTTAGCCTTGCAGGCATCCTTCTATCGCATAATACTCCTGACGTCATTCTCCATTTCAACCAACCAACTTTAATCCTATGGTCTACATCTTCTCCAATAGCCCCAATTAAGAAAATGACACCGAATTTGCCACAAAGAGCACCCATAAATAAAAAAGTAGGGAATGAATTGCACAACACATAAAAGGAAAAAAAAAGAGATAAATAAGAACCCACAAAGTGAGAACCTCAAAAGAGGCCATTTTTACACTTACTACTAGAGATATGTCATTCCAATAAAATCACACTTCAAAGAAGAAAAAAAACACCCACCACTGTGAATGCGTCTTCGACATTGACCATCAAGAACCCAAATCCAAGTCATTGCAAAGACCCAGACAATGATGTCCAGACATACTAAAAATACATTTATAGATCAAAGACTCTGTCACGCGCGAAACAAATGGTTCCGTAAAGGCGGGAAGCAAGGCGCGAATCTAAATTGATTTTAAATTTGAAAGCTGTCGGGGACAAAATTGTAAAATTGATCAATGTTAGTTAGGACCACTTGTGTAACCACATGTCACTCAGACAGTGGATAAAATTTGAAATTTTGTTAGAACTTCTCTTTAAATAGAGAAGAGATGAAACATAGATAGACAAAAAAGGTTTGTATTAGTAAGGCTTGAGTTCAATCAGAACTTGAAAGAGGGTTGTTTGATCATCAAAATTTAAATCAATTCTAGTTTTCTTTTCATCTAATTCATCTCTTGAAATCATCAAATTGTCTGACATTTGGTATCAGAACAACTTCGATCCAACTTGTCACCATGGAAACTAGAGCTCGAGAGATCGAATCATTCATGAAGGAAACAAAAAAAATACCAGTCTCATACATCGGGCCAATTAGAGTTGTTAAAAAAGGATCTTAAGCGAATCTCACAAGCAGGTGAGGAATAGGAGAAACGATTCGATTCATAAATTGACCAGCTAATCCAGATGTTACAGACCACTCGAATACCTTCCTCTAGAGCTAAATCGAGTTCTTCTCAATTGACCGGAGTGAATACCAATCAATGGACGGCTTCCCCTCCCACCCCATGATGTTGGAGGTAATTTTTTTAGATCTCCCAAAACCGATTTCCCTCATTTTGATGGTATAAACCCTAGTTCTTGGGTTAAGAAGTGCAAAAGATTTTTGGTTTGCACAATATTGTAGATGATAGTAAAGTTCCAATTGTCTCTATTCATCTTGATAGCAAGGCTGATATATGGTTTTTGGATTATTAAATTGGCAAAACCAACATTCAATGGCCAACCTTGGTTCATGATATGTTTCAACGTTTCGAGGACCCTATCTCTGATAACTATGTGGATTCCTTTAACAAATTGTGCCAAGATCAATCGGTGGAAGCCTATTATGATAAATTTGAGGAACTCAAATCCTTGATGCTTTTTCACAATCTCACCCACATTGAACCCTATTTCATTCTCAATTTTTTAATCGGATTGAAACCCGAAATTAAATCCGTCATACAAATGTTCAAACCTTCTTCAGTGGCCCAAACATTCTCTCTTGCTAGAAATAGAATGCAAGAAGCCTGCATTACTTCTTTTCCTACTTCACTTTCTTCTTCTACCTTTGTACGAAAGCCATATAGCTACTAACTACACCACCGATTGGTCTAAACCTATTTCTCAAACTACAACACCCATTTCTGTCAGTCCTCCTAGTCACACCTACTTCACACCCACCCATTGTTCGACTTCATACCCCTTCAGCAACCATCAAACTCCTCACACAATTACAAATGAAATTGAGGTGTGACAAAAGATTATGCTATAATTGTGATGAACTCTACACCCTAGGCTATCATTGCAAACGAAAACTTTACTTATTGATTTCTACAGGCTGAACCCCACACCATTTTTTGAAGACACAAAAAACTTAACCTAAGAAATCCATTCCGACATGGAACTTTCCATCCTTGCTCTCCATGGTAGTCATGCTTCTAATACCATTATCCTTTGAGGTTTAATAAAGGCTTTAGCGAATAGATATCCTTATTGATACATGTAGCGCACTCTTTTATTGATCCAAAAGTTATCTCAGACACCAATTGGCCTACCACCCTAACACCTCAAATGATTGTTAAGGTTGTCAATGGACAACATCTATCAAGCCCTGCCATATGTCAACCTCTTAAATTGACAATGTAGGATATACAGTTTGAAGGACTGATACAAGTACTTCCTTTAGGTGGTTATGACATGGTCTTAGGTGGAGATTGGCTCAACATATTTGGAAATATTATCATCAACTTGCACACTCTTCAACTCACCATTGTGTACAAGTGAAAAAAATTACACTACAAGGAGCATCAGACAATACTTCCTTATGTCTAATGGAACCTACCAAGTTTTCAAAGTTCCTCATGAAATATACTTTTTTTTCTTAGGCCACTTCTTCTTTATCATTCCCATATCTACACATCCCTCTACCCCTGCCCTAGTTTCTTCACTATAAGATCAATACCAAGACATCTTTCAACCACCAACAACTCTACTACCTACCCGTTCCTTGGACCACATAATCCCACTCAAACCAAATATTTTTCCCTCTTCCTAAGCTCCATATAAATTACCCCACATGCAAAAAGATGTAGTTGAACAGTAGGTTCAGGAAATGCTCTCGTCTGGCTTGATACAACACTCTCACAGTCATTTGTTGCGCCTATTTTACTAATAAAAAAGAAGGATCGTACTTGGCGTTTTTGTGTGGATTATAGAAGACTTGAAGATATGATTGTTAAGGATAAGTTTCCTGTGCCTCTCATTGATGAATTTACATGGTGCTCAACTCTTCTCCAATGTTGGTCTTAGGTCTGGCTATCATCAAGTTTTAGTTCACCCTTTTGACATTTACAAGACAACATTCAAAACACACCATGACCACTTTAAATTCAAAGTCATGCCTTTTGGCTTAACTAATGCCCCGCCACCTTCCAAGCTCTTATGAATCATGTTTTTCAACCATTCCTAAGAAAGTTCATCCTAGTCTTTTTTGATGATATTCTAGTCTACAGTGCTTCCATGGACCAACACTTAAACCATCTTCACATTACCTTATCCACATTGAGACAACATTGTTTATATGCTAAGCTTTCTAAATGCTCATTTGGACAATCCTAATTGGAATACCGAGGCCACATTATCACTCATAATGGTGTGGCTACTGACCCTTTCAAATATGAGACCATGATGAATTGGCCAGTCCCTACCAACATCAAAGCATTGCGTGGCTTTCTTGGTTTAACTGGCTATTATAAAAAATTTGTAAGGCGTTATGGCCAAATATCCAAACCATTAACTGATCTCTTAAAAAAAGATGTTTTTCAATAGATTGATTCAGCTCACAATGCTTTCCAAAAAGTCAAACTGGGCATGTGTTATACTCCTGTCCTTTAATTACCAGACTTCTCTCTTCACTTCTATGTGGAGACTGATGCATGTTCTGTGGGTATAGGAACAATATTGTCACAACAAGGGTACCCATTGCTTATTTCAGTAAAGCTTTAAGCACCAGGAACTTAGGGTTTTCTATCTATGAGAAGGAACTCCTAGCTATTGTCATTGTTATGCATAAATGGAGGTCTTACCTATTTGGTTCCAAATTTTATTCTCATAGGCCACCAAAGCATCACATTTTCTAGACTAGAAGATCAACACTATATTTTCAGCAAAGATGGTTAACAAAAATGTTGGGTTATGACTATACTATTAGCTATAAAAAGGGTTCTGAGAACAAAAGTTGCAGATGCATTATCAAGAAGAGCTTCTACTAACAGTTCTCACATGTATCTCCACAATGGCTTAATGATGTCATACAAAGCTTTACTATTGATTCTAATGCTCGGTCCATCATTGCCAAGTTACTTATCAATGTAGATTTAGTCCCATCTTACTCCCTCAAGCATGACATCCTTAAGTACAAACATTACATCTATAGATGTTCTACTAGTGATTTCAGACTCCAAATTATTACTTTACTACTCTGCCCTTGGAGGTCATTCAGGCATCACAACCACTTACCAACGATTGAAGCAACACTTTTATTGGCATGGCATGAAGTCCCACCTTATTCAATTCATTACCTCCTGTGACATCTGTCAAAAGAATAAAATTGATCAGTCAGGATACGGGGGGACTACTTCAACCACTCCATGTTCCAGATCATGCTTGGCAACATATCAGCATGGACTTCATTGAAGGGTTACGTCTCTCACATGGCAAGTCTATAATAATTGTCGTCGTTGATAGACTCATAAAATATAGCCATTTCATGGCTTTATCACATCCATTCTCAGCTTCCATGGTACTGATTGCTTTCTTCAAAAAACATTATGGACTTTCAACATCTATTGTGTCTAATAGAGACAATTTTTCTTAGCTCTTTCTAGAAACAACTATTTGAAGCCCTAGGTACTCTCTAGTTATGAGCACCGTCTACCACTCTTAGTCAGAAGGGCAAACAGAAAGCACTAATGCTTGTTTAGAAACAACTATTTGTATGACAGGCCATGCTCCCAATAAGTGGTCTCTTTGGTTGTATTTGGCTGAACAATGGTTCAACACCAATTTCCACTCAAGTCTCCAAACTACCCCATTTCAAACACTTTATGGCTACTGTTCATTACTACTGGCTCTACAAATGCTCACGTCTCTTTCCATTCCTGAAGTTCAACACTATCTCAATTAAAGAAATGACATGCTCAACATTCTCAAAGAACGTCTCCATAAAGCCCAAGAAAGAATGAAATTATATGTTGATCGACATAGATTGGAACGCTCGTTTGAAGTTGGCGATTGGGTATATCTGAAGTTGCAACCTTAACACCAGACCTTTGTCCAAGTTCGCAAAAATTGAAGTTTTTTTCTCAATTTTATGACCCTTTTCAGGTCACAGATCGTATTGGCCTAGTTGCTTATCACTGTCAACTTCCTACTGCATCCAAAATCCACCCAATCTTTCACGTCTCGCAACTTAAGAAGAAATTAGGCTCATCTACTTCGCCTTTCCCTGTTCTTCTACTAATTGACAATGACGAAAACTATGTGGTTGAACCAATCGCAATCCTCGTTCGTCGCATGGTCCCTCACCATAACAGGGTCGTCACTCAGGTCCTTGTACAATGGTCCAACTCGACAGCCAAAGAAGCAACGTGAAAGATTGGTCCCATATATCGAATTGTTTTCCAAGTTTTCATCCTTGAGGACAAGGATTTGGAGGAGATGAGGGCAATGTCACGAGCAATACAATTGGTTTAATAAATGCGGGAAGCCAGGCGCGAATCTGAATTGATTTTAATTTGAAAGCTGTAGGGACAAAATTGTAAAATTGATCAGTGTTAGTTAGGACCATTTGTGTAACCACGAGTCGCTCAAACAATGGATAAAATTTGAAATTCTATTAAAACTTAATCTTTAAATAGAGAAGAGATGAAACAGAGATAGACAAAGAAGGTTGTATTAGTACAGCTTGAGTTCAGTCAGAACTTGAGAGAGGGTTGTTTGATTATCAATTTTCGAATCAATTCTAGTTTTCTTTTCATCTAATTCATCTCTTGAAATCATCAAATTGACCATTCATGACAAACCCTCCTTCAAGACTAGTACCATCATACCCTAGATGAAATCAAAACATGAACGTTTTTGTTGTTCGACGAATCGACAGCCAGAGGAAGACGCAAAGAAGAGAACAAAGCTTTAGAGAGGACGAAATACTTGATCTTGAAGGAGGGAGTCTTTGTTTGTTCGACGGATCAACGACTAGAGGAAGATGCAGATAATTGATAAGAACGCTTTAGAGAGGAAGAACGATTCTTGAGCTTTGGTTTGCAAAACCCTAGGGATAATGGGATATAATCTGCAAATTGGGCTGGGGTTGGGCTTTGCTTTGGTTTGGGTTTGCTAAATAAGTTGGGCTTGGACTTTGGTTTAGGCTTGCTATGGTAACCGGGACTAGGGCTGAACAAAAAATTGATCAAACCGATTAAACCAACCGAACCGATCTAAACCAAACCGATTGGTTCGGTTTAAATTCGGTTCGGATCGGTTTTAAAAAATTCAAAACCGAAGTGGTCGGTTTGGTTTTCGATTTCTATGTGATTTTAACTGACCAAACCGAACCGACCAAATATATATAATAAATAATATATATTTTATATATAAATAATATAATATGTTTAAAATAGTCGGTCGGTTCGGTTTTATTTCGGTTTTGGTTTGATTTTAGCCGGTTTGGTTCGGTTACGGTTTGCATAAATTAGAATCGGTTTGGTTTCGGATCGGTTTTGTTAATGGTCGGTTTGGTTTCGGTTTGAAAATTTCAAAACCGACCTAAGTCGGTTCGGTTTTCAGCCCTAACCGGGACGGACTGGGACAAAATTTGTAAAAACCGGTTCCAATTGGTCTGAGACCGGACCGGATTAACCAATTGGTCCCGATTTGAATCGGTTCAGGACCATGCTGGTACGGGTCGACACCGGGATTCTTTCCCACCCCTACATTTAGAGGCAGTTGATGCAATGTGCTATTTAGGTCTTGTGAAAAGCCAATACCTAAGTCATAATCAACTATACATTTTGATTTTTGAGATCCAATCACTTGGCAATCTCAACGATCAAGGTCAGTCCAATGGAGTCTGCCAATGACTCGGCAAGGTGTCTAGCCAATGACCTCACTATGATGCATCCATGATTATAATCCTACAAATTTAAGAGGCCTCATGAGGTCAGGTGACCACATCAATAGTTCCAGGAGGAAAAAAAATCACAATAGAATTAGAGTCGAGTATTGATAAGGGGATTGTCGTGGCTAAGAATAACTTGAATTATGCTCATTGACAGTGCATATGAAACGTATAAACTTTTCTTTGTGATTTAGGCCTTCCTGATAACAATCATGAAAATACGAGGACTCATTCATTTGTGGAAAATGAAATTTCAAGAAAACAAGGTAACGGAGAAGAGGATAGGAAGTGAAGAAAAAAAAACAAATAAGGGAGGGTGAAGATGATTATATAATTTCCATGTTTATCAACAGCAGATTATATGGTTCCTTCGAATGATTCAATTTAATGTACAGTGAGAAACCTGAGAATTAATTCCATATGAAATCACAAAAATTTAACTCTAGAGTACGTACAGCACCATGCGTCCTTGCAAATAAAAAAAAATTGTTTCTTGACAGCCAAACATACCCTTGCTTTCAAAAGATCGCCTTCACATCAGTGACTAACCATCCATACAAGAAGAAAATGGTGGGAATGTTACCAACAAAACAACAATCAATGCAAAAACTTTATATTAATGAACATTAACAGAGGTAATATAATTCAATTATTCTCATTGAGACCAATATGAAATGAGATCTCCAGAGATTGAAAGATTTTCATCACAATGACGCCTCACCACACTAAAGTCTATAGAATAACATCACCTAACAATAGCTGTAGATAAATCTTGACGAAAAGAACACAACCTCTCATTAGTTTAAGTTAACACATAACCTTGTGGTCACGATATGCACCTTCCCTCCATTAAATATTTCAAAATTAATTATATAACTAATATTTAACATGTTGTACAAATTTTAAACAAATAACAAATCACCATCACACACCAAATAATATCAATACGAACGAAACCATCCAATTGTGACTTTCCACGTTTGTTGTAAGTGTGACCGTAGTTGCAAGGACACGGATATGGACGGGCTTATAATCATCACAATGTCATATTTAAGTTAATTAAGGTATAGAAGATCTAAGAAAGGTGAGCTCCAATGGGCTTAAGAGCTAGTAAGTTGAGCAGGGTTTTCAAGAGTAACAACGGTGATGGTATTAAGCTCTTGAAATCATCTTCCATGACACGTCGAGGCTATGTTCCTGTATGTGTTGGTGTTAATGAGGAGACGAAGCGCTTCATGGTTCATAGGAATTCGCTTCGGGACATGGAATTCACTGAGCTTCTTTGTAGGTCTGCGGAGGAATATGGGTTTCAGAATCAAGGTGTACTTCGAATTGCTTATGATGCTAATGACTTTGAAGATTGGATGGTTAGATGGCAGAAGCGAAAGATCTTAAGGGTTAGCTCTGCCTAGCTAGTTTACCTATTGAAAATTGTACATGTATATATTTTGTATGTGCTTAGTTCTTGTTTGGTGTTTAAAGCTTGATTCAAATTGTGATCTCAATACATAGTTTTCATCAATTTAGACATTGAATTGATGTCCATAACTTTATTAGTATCATCGGATTTATTTGGTTTTAGCATATGTAGATAGACATTGATTGGTTAATATGTAGAGAAAATAAGTTTGCTATGTGCCAAAGGATCCTTCTCGAGTTTGTGTGAATGCCTTTTTAGCTTAATTGGTAAAGCTTGTGGGTGATTGCTGCTGAACACTACATTGGGATAGTGTTGGCTTGAATAGTTTCACGTCAAGTAAAGAGAAAAACTTGTGGGTGATTGCTGCTGAACAATGCGTTGGGATAATGTTGGCTTGAATAGTCTCACGTCAAGTAAAGATGAGTTGTTACAAAGGTTTACAAAGATGCATTCCACTTCCTAATAGCAACGAGGTCTTTTAGAGAAAACTCCACTAACAAGTGGTATCAAAGCCGGGGCCTTGACAAATAGGGGGGCAGATCCTTTTGGAAAAGCCAAGTACTAATTCTTATCGATATCTAACCTTTAATACATGCAACAAGTCTAAAAGCGCTTATGATATGTTTCTTCTTTGGTTTTCTTCTTCATCCACAAAAATGCTTATCAATCATTCTATATGAATGCGAGCCTTAATATTTCATTATTTTCTTTCTTTATGTCTTGATAAAACAAGCATATCAGATTCAAATGATTAGCATGGAAGAAATAATTATTTGAAACCCCTTCTTTTTTCCTGGGTGTTCAAGAGATGGGAAGTTGATAATTTTTGTGTAATTGGATTCAGATGATATATCGCGATTGTTTTTTCCTCTAAATTTATGACACATTTCAAGACTATTTACTGAAATTAACACTTGTACGATATCATTCATAATAATTGAGACTGTCGAATCGAATTGTTATTAGGTTTTGCAACATGAATGACTAGTTGGTCCTTATGATGTATTGAGTGAAAGAGCCAAATTCTTCAAGATCATTGGTGATGGATTCCTTTCATTGCCAATGCAAGTGGAGGAAAGCTACCAATCTAATTAGCCTAGGAGACGTGAGAGACACCTTTTTAAGCACAGTTCCTAGAGGATATCCAATGAGAGTTCATTTTGGGATATAGCCCGAAGCCAATTATGTTTGAGCTTTTAGACCAAACTCGGTGCATAAATTATATCACGTCTGTTTGGGAGGCATCCACTTGAAAGTACATAAATTGCTTGGATGGAAGTTATGATCCCTCTTTGTCGATTTGCAATAACAACCACTTGATAATTTACTGCAAAAAAATATGATGCCGGATAATAAATAGATACTTTGAATCCTGCTTGGATGAAACGGAAAAAAAAAATATTATTGATAAGTAGATGTTCATTAACAGACCCTTTGATCAGCAATCGAGAGGACAGTGGGCATGAAATTTAATTGCTATCATTGATTCACTACTTTGCTACATCATGGCCAGTACATCATGTAGATAGTGCGGAAAGTAATCAGTGCAGCCCAGCCCAGAACTTGGGCAAACATGAAACTGTAGAATCTGGCTCAATTAACATTCTTGCTGATTATTTGACAGAGAGAGTGCCTCCAACATTCAATGTCAACTATCAATTTAAAAAAAATTTGTTGTTCAAAGATATATTCGTGTACACGATCATAATCAATATCAAAATTGCTAATGTAACACAATTCCAATTTCTCAAATCAAAACTAAAACCTGTAAAAAAAAAAACTAAAAGTCTATCTTACCTGAAGAAGAATACCAATCTAGGTAGTTTCGAAGGACGAAGGGTACCGTAAAGCTGTGAAGAGCTTCAGGCGGCACTGCCTCAAGGTTAGCCTGTTTCAATGAATGCAAAAAACCTAAATCAATAGAAAAAGAATAAGAAGATAAATAAAGAGAAAAAACAAGTGAAAAATAGAGAGAGCAAAGCTTACTTTTGTGATAGAAGAACACCACAAATAGACAGAGAGAGGGCAACAGAAGGAAGGATAAAGCCAAATAGAGGAAGAACGACAACAAGAGCGATAGGGAAATTGAGCGAAAGCGAGAGAGAAAAGAATATTGACAGCAAGACCGCGAAACTGGAGCTCCTCTCTCCTCTGATTTGAGTTCTCCAACACTCTGATTTGAAACGAAAATGGAGCTCCTCTCTCCTTTGCGCCAATTTTTTTTGCAAGACCGCGAAACTGTTTTCGCAATGACGCCAAAGTGTTTTTTTCCAAAGCGTGAAATGGATGTGCATTTTTTTTATAGCCACGGTTTTAGGCTCTAGCCACGGTTTTGGGCCGTGGCAAATAAACTAACGGTTTTGAGCCGTGGCCATCTCCGTGTAGCTAATCAAGCCTTTTGGTGTAGTGTTAGTCAACCAAAGCTTATGACAACTTCTAGTTCAACCCGACACCTAGTCCGCTCAGCGTGGGCATTGACGATTTAGGAAGTGAGAGTCTAATCAGTACTATCACGCCTGGTAATGACGACTTGGTAGGGATCATTGCCCCCCTTCCGCGGCCAATGATTGTCGAACCTAATTAAGTAAGCCTAGCTGGTGACGACTACCAACGAAAGCTTCTGATCAAAACCTGGACTTGTAGCCCCCACTGCGAGGGTGTAGATAGTCTGGAAGGTGGGAGCCTAGTCAATCCTGATTTCGATGGCTCGCCACGGGACCACTACTTTTTAGCTTGGCTGCCAAATCACCAAACCTGGTCTTGTAGCCCGTGCTGCGAGGGTGTAGATAGTCTAGAAGGTGGGAACCTAGACAACCACGACCTAATTCCGACGGTTTGCTATGGGACCGCTGCTCTTCAGCGTGGCCGCCAAACCCTCCCAAATTTATAGCTTGGTGTACTCAAGTGTAGATAATTTGGATAGTGGGAGCTTAGTCAGTCCCAAACTGATTTCGATGGCTTTCCACGGGACCACTGCTCTTAAGCCTGGCCACCAAATCTCTCTCAAATTCGCAGCCCCCACCGCGCGGGGAGGGTGTAGATGGTTCAAAAGGTGGGATCTTAATCAGCTTTGAACTGATTCCGACAGCTTGCCATGGGACCACTGCTCTTCAGCCTGGTCACCAAACTTTTACTCCCCAAATTCGTAGCCCACTTTGCTTGGTCATACATGATTCAGAAAGTCGGAGCCTAGCCAGTTCTGCACTGATCCCAACGACTTGCAATGAGACCACTGCTCTTCGGCCTGGTTGCCAAACTTTTACTCCCTTAATTCGTAGCCCACTTTACTTGGTCATACACGATTCGAAAGGTGGGAGCCTAGTGAGTCCCGCACTGATCCCAACGGTTTGCCACGAGACCACTGTTTTTCAGCCTGGTCGCCAAACATGAATCTAGCCGAATCAACATCTTCACGCTCAATCGAACTAACATCCTAATATTCGCGAAGGTCATTCTCTCCGATACAAAGATCGTACGGCCAATGCCCAGATAAAAGCTATTTAGGATGCCAGTCGGAGCTTATGGCACCTGACTCGGCACGAACGCTCTGACACATATACTCGGTCATTGCAACTCGCTCTTAGCAGCAATTGTGGCTGACCGGTCGGACAAACATGATAAGCCTCAAGTAGCTTACTTCGCGAACAAGACATAGTGCGATCAACCCCCAGCTAAACTGTGTGCAGCATGCCTACCATCAAACATGGCTACGCAACAATGACCCCGAGTTGTTCACAATACAAAGCGGTCAAGCTCTCTATCGCAGACAGACTAGTCAAGCGTCTTATTGACTCAACCAGCCTAAGCATGATGACAAGGCAAAAGGAAAAAACATACGATAGAGACAAACAAACACATTTCTGTTAAAATTGTTTTCATTAACGGTCAAAACTAAAAGGGGTGCAATCGCACAAAGGTCACTCCCTACCAGGAGAAGGTACATAAACAAAATAACTAAGACTAGTGGAAGATGGAGCAGGGATACCATCCACACGCGCCGCGGTCTGTGTATCAGGACCCACATTGTCTTCCTCAATCGATGATGCAAAGCAACGGGCAACTCAACATATGACATCTTATATCGGCCAAGATCCCACTCCGAATGCTCCTCCTTTATTAGTGCCAACAACTCCAGCCGGCCATGTACAACCCAGCAGAACTCACACTTGCCTTGCTCCTGAAGAAGCTCTTCCTCTCGCACCTTCCCGTCAACAAATTTGCAATCTAGTAGCTCCAACTTGCCAGTCAGTGTGTCAACCTGAGATTGTTCTGTGGCCAGACTGTTCTTCACCGCACTAAGCTCATGCCACCCAGTTCAAACTGGTCCTCAACCTTTCTCTTCTAATGGGCGTAGAACTCCACATCGGATCCCAATAGTTGATTCTCAGTAGCCCATTCAGCTTCTTTCGAAGCACTCCTCTTCAGCAAAAGACTGCAACTCAGAACACGCCTTAGCCGCAGCATCATGCGTAACCTCAACTTCTCGATGAACCCGGCTCAACACCTGCCCAAGTTTGTCCCTTTCGGACATCGTCTCCATTAGACTACGCTCGAGGTCCTCCAGATAAGTCCCCTGAGCCTCAGCGGCCATAATTGACTGATCCAATCCCTTCTCCTCAACCTGTTTTTTAAGCCGCTCGATTTCACGGAGCGCATCAGAATACAGTAGCTACATGTGAGAGAATACACGCTCCAAGGTATATACTCTCTCACAAGTCGCCTCGACTTCTGTTCCAGCAACGGCCGCGTGGCTCATATGAGACATACCCAGCATAAGGTACTTCCGAGCCTTATCCATGCATCCTTCCAACATATCATTTTTGGGTTTCAGAGCATAATCCATCAACCAGCTGTGGCGCCTGCTTATGTGCTTCCTCGAAGCATATTCTACCTCCACCTCTTGATGCCAGACTTATGAGCTCATCTTTACCAAGTTAATTGCAAAAAGGTTTATCTGTGCGTCTTGGTGAAGCCTTCCGTTATCGAGAACTATGCCAGCGCTGCCCTTCACGGTTGCCACCGTCCTCAGACTCTCCTTCGTAGCCTTTCCTTTGTCAAGAACAACCGACCCTTTATTGCGAGACGACTCAATGGGATCCAGAGGTAGCAAATTATCTAAAGGACCCTCCAACACTTCCAATTGTGGCCTAGAACAAGACGGTGAGCAATGCGGACGACAAGAGACACGATTGGTATCGCGGCCACCTTCAGGTGAATATATAGTAGGGCAATCAGATTTTATCACCTCAAGCGAATCTTCACAGGAACCTCCAATAGCAATGGTCCCATGCAAATCAGCACCAGCGGAAGCTACCATTGCGACCCGCACCAGACTGTCATTCAGAGCCTCGACCTACGTGTCACTAAGGTACGACTTGTCCATGACTCCTGCCAACCGCATGTTAATCTCTCTCCAAGACGGAAACGTCAATCTCCGCCTCAACAGGCCCAGCAGGCTCATGTTCCTCTTTCATTGGAGCGACTTGTGCCGAAGATGGCCCAACTCTATTGTGAGCCCTCTTTCTCTCGAAGGAAGCAAGTGTCTCAGACGGCTCCTCCACATCGGACAGAACATGAACTTTGGCCCCAGTAGCTTTCCTCTTCCTAGAAAGGGCCCCATCTTCCAACTTAATGTGCAACTCACGATGCATAGTGGGGACAACATGCCAGTTGTCCAAGAGTCCACTTGGATGAAGTCTGAAACTCTTATGACATAAAACACCTTCCTTTGCGATATGACATGGAACATCTCCATGGTGTTTTACTCCTCTAAGGTGAGAGGAGTGGTGGAAAACCTTCCTACAACGGAACACAAGTAGTGAGTAGTCAGCTCGCTATCAAGCACATCAAAATCGCTAGAAAGGGATTGAACTTACGGAGCAGCCTAAACTGTCGCTCGAGCAGACGACCCCTGCACCGGAAATACTTCGAATTCGCAAAAGCCAAGAAGCAATACTTCTGGCAGAACTTGAAATCATCAGGTAGTTTACCGAAGCACTTCGGCGACTTCATCTTACAGACAACATTGCTCTTCACCTGAGGAGAGGTCAGCAACTGGATCACATGCGGAGTCATGCTAACACAACCTCTCTGGCACTGAGCAGAATCATGAGGATGATCCTATATCCATTAGGCCCCAACTGAGCCGAAGGAATCCCTAAGAGATCCAAGAACTCCCAAATCACGCCTAGTACCGAAAAATGCACTCCAGTTTGGAGTATCCCACAATGTAAACAGATGAAACTGACAGGAGGTGACACAAACGTTTGGTCGCTCGTTAGGAGATACAATGGCAGGTCCTCAGAAACCCCAAACTTTGTATGAATTTTGGCAAGACCGGGCTCGAACAACAGCCTATCTTCAAAAAATTCCAGGGCCTCGGCCAAAACAGCATCATCAAGAAGGTTTTCTTGAGCCATGAAGAAGACGAACGATCTTTTCAGAACAATATTTTAGAAAGTAAACAAAGTAGAAGAATCAGACTCTACACTGCAGATGACCTAAATAGATAACCGACACATGTGCCATTAATGTGGCGTGCGGCTCAAGCAACTATTCAGGCTCAACCATCATAAGCGACACATCCCTTCAAGAGATGACTTGGTGAACCGATGTGATGGCCCACTAACTTGGGGGGAGTAGCTGAAGATACATAAAAATGGTCACACCCTGAGCCGTACACGTGTTGTGATAATCTCGAGGAAATACGAACCCCAGCATCAACCCAACACTAAACAGGCCTAAGAGGTTCTAAGCCTGCTCAATTCAGTCCACCAAGCGGACTCGAATTCTCACAACACGCTAGGCCTATACGTCTCACAGCTGTCCTCAATACCCGTAAGCCCTCCTTAGGCAAGTATCTCGAGGATCTGCTTCGGACGGGCAACTACAGCAGCTCTTTGCTCCCAACTAGAAAGCAAACACCAGAGTATCTTCCACACATGGAAACTCCCTTCTACGGAATGCTCTTGGATTGGAAATTATCTCTCGCATATCTAGGAGCCCAGAGTTAACATGGAACTTCCTTCCTACAGCACGACTCCTAATTAGAGAGGGATCTTCACAAAGATCTCCTCCCTAATATACACCTAAGATGGCCTGGTTAAACCAGGACTCCATGCACTATAAATAAGACATGAGGTTGATAAACTAAGGTACGCTACAAATTCCATATTACAGCATTACACCTTCCTTAGAGCTCTGTCTGACTTTAGCATCGGAATGTCATCGGCCACCACAATGGTGGTTCATGACTCACGTGTGCTACTTGTGCAGGTTAACAGGTCAGCATGAACCAGATCGGAGCAAGAAACAAGAAACAAAAACCAACTGCATCAGTAACTTATTAACCTATTGCCCTTTTTGTGCAAGGCCCGACAAGGACAAGACTGGACTTGATTTAGAGTGAACAAGTGGTTCAATGGTTAAATCACATCCTTAAGAAACTCATAATATATCTTTAATTTTGATATAATTGTCAAAGGAAAAAAAAAAACTCTATTTCAACATTTATCACTGTCCACGAGAAAACAAAATATAAAAGTGGTCAAAGACTTTGATAAACATGAATGGTAGGGGCCCTTAGCACCAAATAACAAAAAAACATAATAAGAGATGATGGATAGAACAACAAATGCATGTTATGTTACCAATTCAACCCCAACTCCACACACATCTCGTTTCATTCGTTCCTCCATTATCTCCTCCATTTCACCCCACATTTGATTATCCATTTTCAATGCCATGCATGCCTCCATAAATCTCCAACACACAATACTTCTCATTTGAAGGAAAGATAGAGTTATAGAACACCAAACAAAGCCTCCCACTGACTAGATATTTGGCTTCTATATCTAGATTCAAATCTTGTAGCTTGGTGCACTCAGGTGTAGATAATTTCAATGGTGGGAGCCTAGTCAGTCCCGAACTGATTCCGACGGCTTGCCACGTGACCAATGCTATTCAGCCTGGTCGCCAAACCTTTACTCCTCGAATCTGTAGTCCGCTCTGCTTAGACATAAATGATTTGGAAGGTGGGAGATTGCTTGCTATGGGACCACTGCTCTTCAGCCTGGTTGCCAAACTTTATTCCCCGAACTGTAGTCCACATTGCTCGGACATAAACAATTTGGAAGGTGGGGACCTCAAGTGGCCTGCTACACGATCACCGCTTCTCTTCAAAACAGCGAACGTGAACATGAATCTAGCCGAGTCAACATCTTCACACTCAAACGGACTGACATCCTAATGTTAAGCGAAGGCCACTGGCGCCGATACAAAGATCGTATGGCCAGTGCCCAGATAAAAACTACTTAGGATGCCAACCCGATCTTATGACACCCGACTAGGCATGAACGCTCTGACACGCACGCTCGACCATCACAATTCGCTCACAGCAGTAGCTACAGCCGACCAGTTAGACAAGCAAGGTAACTCTCAAGCAACTTACCTTGGGGATAGGGCACAACTCGAATAACTCAACCCCTAGCTAAACTGTTCGTAACATGCCCACTACCGGACATGACTACACCGCGATGACCCCGAGTCATTCACAGCACAAAGCGATCAAGCTCTCTACCACAGACAGACCGGTCGACGTCTTATTGATTCAACCAGCCTATGCCAAAGTAAGACAACAAGGAAAAACGAAAAACATGCAATAGAGACAACAAGTATAGAACGGATATAACTGTTTTCATTAATGATGAAAGCAAAAAGAGTACAAGCACACAAAGTTTACTCCTTATCAGGAGAGGGTACAAAATTGTAAGAGTTAAGCCTAGTGGAAGGAGTAGAAGTAGCGTCCACACCACACCGCAGCCTGGACATCAGAGCTCAAACTGTCTTCCTCGCTCGATGATTTCAAGGTAACAAACAGGTCCAAATAAGACATCTTCTTATAACGACTGAGATCCCACTCCAAATGCTCCTCCTTCATCAGCGCCAGTAGCTCCAGCCGTCCATGTACAACCCAACGAAACTCACATTTGCCTTGTTCCTGGAGAAGTTCTTTCTCCCGCACATTTACATCAACAAGTTCACGCTCCAGTAGCTCCAACTTGACAGTTAGCGCGTCAAGGCTAAAGACAGCAGTGCAGAACTCGGCCTTCATGGCACTAAGTTCACGCTCCTGAGACTGCTCTGTGACCAGACTGCTCTTCATGGCACTAAGTTCATGTTGCCCCAATTCAAGCTAGTAGTCGGCCTTCCTCGCTTCTCGAGCATAGAACTCTACATTAGATTCCAACCGTTGCTTCTCACCAGCCCAGTCGACTTCCTTCAAAGCACTCACTTCAGCGAAAAACAACAGTGCAGAACTCACCTTAGCCGCAGCTTCCTGCGCAACCTTGACTTCTCGGCGGATATGGCTCAAATCTTGCCTAAGTCTGTCCCTTTTGGACACCGCCTCTGTCAGATCACGCTCAAGGTTTTCCAGACAAGTCATCTGAGCTATAGCAGCCATGGTTGATCGATCCAACAGCTTCTCTTCGGCCTGCTTTTTAAGCTACTCAATTTCATGGAGCGCATCAGAATACATCGTCTGCATATGCGAGAAGACACCCTCCAAAGTGTATTCTTTCTCACGAGCCGCCTCAACTTCCGTCCAAGCAACGGTCGCGTGGTTCAAATGAGACATACCCATCATAAGGTACTTCAAGCCCTTATCTATACACCCTTCCAACGAATCCTCCTCGGGTTTTAGTGCGTGATCCATCAGCCAACTGTGACGCCTGCTTATATGCTTCTTCGAAGCATACTCTACGTCCACCTCTTGGTGCCAGACCTGAGAACTCAACTTCACCAAATCCAGTGCAAACAGACTTATTCGTGGACCCGGATGAAGCATTCCCTGATCAAGAACTATGCCGACACCGCCCTTCACGGTTGCTACCGATCTCAATCTCTCATCCGTGGCCTTTCCCTTGTCAACAACATCAGCCCCTTTTTTGCTAGACGGCTCAATGGGATCCGATGGGAGAGAAGGCAACGAAGTATCCAAATGACCCTCCAACACCTCTTGCTGAGGTCTAAAGCGAGATGGTGAGCAATGCAGACTGCAAGAGACACGATCGGTACCACGACCACTATTAGGCAAAACAACCATGGGGCGATCATATTCTACCACCTCAGGCAAATCCTCACAAGAGCCTTCTGCCGGAGCGGCCTCCTGCGAATCAGCACCAGCGCAAGCAGCCATTGCAACCCGCACAAGATGATCATTCAAACCCTCGACCTGCGTGTCACTAAGGTTCGAGCGATCTACAACTCCTACCAATCGTAGGTAATCCTCTTGCAAGCCGGAAACATCAATCTCCGCCTCAACAAGTCTTGCAGACTCGCACTCCCCTTCACCGGTGTGGGTTGTGCCGACGACCTAGTTCTAACGCGAGACCTCTTCCTCATGAATGAGGCAACAATCTCAGGCGGCTCCTCCACATCAGACAGAACGGGAGCTTTGGCCCCGTAGCCTTATTCTTCTTGAAAGGAGCCCCATCTTCCAACTTAATGCGCGACTCCCGATACATAGTGTGGGCGATGTGCCAGTTGTCCCACAACCCACTACGGATGAAGTTGGACACTTATGACATCAACCACCTTTCTTTTCGGCAGGACGCGAAACTTCTCCATGGTGTTTTGCTCCTCTAAGGTAAGAGGAGCAGTGAGAAACGTTCCTACAGAAAAACACAAACGATGGTTAAACGACCCACTATCAAGCACATCAAAGTCACAAGAAAAGAGATGAACTTACGAAGCGGCCTGAACTGTCACTCGAGCGAACAACCCTTGCATTGAAAGTACTTCGAATCCGCAGGGGCCAAGAAGGAGTACTTCTGCTAGAACTTGAAATCATCAGGTAGCTTAACAAAGCAATTCGGCGACTTCAACTTACAAAAAAAATTACTCTTTAGCCGAGGAAAAGTCAGCAACTGAATCACCCGCGGTGTCACGCTAACACCGGCTTCCATAGCACTGAGCAGAATCATGAGGATGATCCTATATCCATTGGACCCCAACTAAGCCGGAGGAATCCATAAGAAGTCCAATAACTCCCATATCACATCCAAAATTGGAAAACGCACTCCAGTTTGAAGCATCCCACAGTGCAAAAATATAAAACCAGCTAGAGGTTATATCGGCGTTTGGTACCCGTCAGGAGATACAACGACATGTCCTCAGGGACCCCAAACTTCTTACGGATTTCGATGAGACCAGGTTTAGACAACAACCTGTCTTCAAAAAACTTCAGGCCCTTGGCCAAGACATCATCATCAAGAAGGTTTTCTTGAGCCATGAGGAAAATGAACAATTTTTTCTAATCAGAGCGGTAGCTTCAAAAATAAGGAAAGTAGAAGAATCAGACTCTACACAGCGGATGACCTAAATGGAGGTTGGCTTCTCGTCTCTTTCCCGCTGAACCAACGCACGTTCAATTAATGCAGTGCGTGGCTCAAGCAACGATTTAGATTCAATCATCATGAGCGGCACATCCCTTCAAGAGATGACTTAGTGAACCGATATGACAGACCACTAACTCGGGGGGAGTAACTGATGATACATAAAAATGATCACACCCCGAAATCATACTTGTGTCATGATAATCTCGAGGAATTACGGCCTCAAGTGTCAACCCAACACTGATCCGGCCCAAGCGGTTCTAAGCCCGCCCAACTGTGGTCCACTAGGCGAACCCGAACTCTCACAACATGCTAGGCCCATGTATTTCATAACTATCCTCAATACCCATAAGCCCTCTTCAGGCAAATATCTCGAGGATCAGCTTCGATTGGGCAATTACAACTTCTCTCTGCTTCCAACTAGAAAGCAAACACTAGAGTATCTTCCACACAGGAAAACTCTCTTATACAAATTGCTCTTGGATTAGGAACTACCTCCTGCGTATCTAGGAGCATGAAGCTAATAGGGAACTTCCCTCCTACAACATGACTCCTAATTAGGGAGGGATCTCCACAAAGATCTCATTCCTAAACTACGCCTATGATGGCCTGTTAGAACCATAACTCCTTGCACTATAAATAAGACATGAGGTTGGTAAGCTAAGGTACGCTACAAAATTCATGTTACAACAATACACATTCCTCAGACCCCTGTCTGACTTTAGCATCAGAGTGTCATCAGCTACCCCATGATGGTCTGTGGCTCATGTGTGTTACTTGTACAGGTCAGTGGGACTAGGTCAAAGCAGAGAGTGAAAAAAGACTGCATCATTTGTTATTTTTGATTTTTCTCTATAAAAAAAACTTAGGTTATTTGTCTCCCCCAGGATTAGCTGTCAACATGCATTGGTTGTCTAAAGGCTTGAGATATAAACATGTATCTTGAGGAAAAATTAATGGGTTGAATTTTTCATGTATCTCCATGAAAATTTCTATGAATATAAATACAAAACTAGACCTAGATATATGAATTCATCTTGAGAAAATACTTAAGAAAACTTCTTCCTCAAAGCAGACAAAATAGGATAGGGTTGCTGATGGCTGGTGGCGATGGTGGGAAAGGAAAATAAATTAAACATATGGCTAGGGAAGGAGACGAAGAAAGGATGAGACAGGGTGGTTGTCGGTCTCGCATAGATAGAAGGAGCAGAAAAGAAGAAAGAGGCGGGACGAGATCGTCGGCGTCGCAGAAAACATAGGGAGAGAGGAAGGGGTGGGGCAAAATGGCATCGTCGACGTCGCGTGATTGGCAAAACAAAACAAAATAAAATAAAATCAAAAGTCAGTGGGGGCAAGTGCCCCCACTTGACCCCCCTAAATCCGTGCCTGAATGCACAACCTGGTCTCCCATCTCCTTATTGTCCCTATATTATTATTATTATTATTATTATTATTATTATTATTATTTGCACGCCGAATGCTGGCAAATGCCCATAACTCCATCCTTTTCATACTACTACATGGCCAAATTCTTTGGTTATTTGTTTGATGCTTAAGCAATCAAATGCCAATATTTTATATTTCATTCCATAAGACATTTTTTATCCCTTAACCCCTCCTACCCCATATGTCGCCGGATGAGTTCGAACTCGTGACCTAGTGATACCATCTACCACTGCTCAACCATTGAGCCATCACATCTTTGGCGACATGTTTGTGTTGATTACATAAAAAATGTGCAACCTTCCAGCATATAAATTAGGAGGGAACTAATTAAATGGCAGTTGATTGATTGATTTAGGCACCAAGCATGGAAATTTAAGGGTGTGTTTGGTTCACCATTTCCTTGGGAAATGGAATCCATTTCCCTTGTTATGTAGATTTTCGTTGTTTGGTTGTCTATTTATTGACATGAAATCAATTCTTCATAAGAATGTTTTCTCACTACTCATGGGAATCCAAGTTCGAGGAGGAGGCCTCAGAATCAAATTCATGAAAATGGTTTCAATTTTTATGTTTATTTTCCGTGCAATCAAACAAACCCTAAATGAAAAAAGGTTTATAGGATATGTTAGAGAGAGGAGGGTGGTTAGGAGGCAAGACCAGACAGTCTAAAAATCATACTATTCACAGCATAGTGCTACAATTGATGGACTTGATCCAATCATACTTATAATCCAAAAATCATAGTGAAAAATCAGTACGGTTTGGATCATACTGTAGTGTTCTTAGATTAGAGTTTTGTTGGTTTTTTTATCTGTAAACTCTGTAATTTCAGGCTGTAAACTCTAATTGTTGGTTAACTCTGTGATCTGTGATTAGAATACTGAATGATCTGTGATTGAATTGTAGTGTTGTGTTAGGTCATATAGTTTCTCAAAAATAATTGTCTAGCATATGTGACAGAGATTTAATGGGGTTTTGCTTGTGTTAAATTTTTCATATTTTCAGGGATTGATACATTAGAAAATAATGAATGTATGGAGAGGGATTTTTTTATTTTTTATTTTTGCCCATTTGATGCCCACGTGACTGGCAACTCGCGGGTGCACGTGCTTGGCACCATCCAGACGAGATACCAGGCGAATTTCCAGTGCATTTTAGAATTTTCGTTAAATTTTACAGGTTCATGATGGCAACTTTTTGGAGTATCAACTTAGAGGAGTATCAACGATCTGTTAAACCAATAAACAAACCCTTTATGCTTTTCTTCAGATCTGACAAAGAAACTCCGGAGAAGAAGAAGAAGATGAGGGTGTTTTCATTCTTTCAAAAAGCCTCAAAGGATTTTAGAGAGATACCCTTTGAGAATGGTGGTTCCAAATTCAAATCCCCCACACTTGAAGATGGAAATTAGCAGGTGAGTTGGTTCCTTCAGATGATGCTACCAGTGAGATGGAGAACAAAGAAACCCTCTATCATTTTCTTTAGATCAGATAGAGAGACCCTAGAGAAGAAGAAGATGCTCTTGCCACAATTAAATCAGATTCTCACTCAAGGGGAAGTTTGACGATGAGAGAAGCTGGACGATTTGTGATGCGACAAAGATTTGTGTTGCGAGTGTGAGTAGGAAAGATAAGCAATGATTTGTGTTACGACGGCAAGAGATAGTGAGTGTAGGCAAGACGATGGCCAGATGAGGGTTTTCATGAGTTCTGACGAGAAGATGAATGGAAAATCAGTGGGAGAGTCGAGGGAGGGGGATACAATGGGATAATTGAAATATGTATAGGGGCATTTTGGGAAAACAAATGTTGAGTCCAAGACATACAAAATTTATTGTTCATTTTGGGAGCAAACGTTATAATGGTCCAAACCAAAAATAAATCAACTTTTTAAGTAGCGGCCATCATGGTCGTCGTTGTAACATTTTTCAAAAATATTATTTGATTAATAATAAACCTTTATGGTGATGGCCTAATGTTATCGTAATAGATTTCTTATTTAAATATTTTGCTTAATTTAATTAATTTAAATTAGTTTGCGGTGAGTGCAGTCGTTGCAAAAGGTTATTCTTTTATGGCGTCTTTGTAAATCGTCGCCAGAAACCTTTTATCATGGACCTTTTAGGGATGATGGTTGTTAGAAATTTGGCTATTGCATAAAGTCTTTAGTGACGACTACGCCTTCGTAAAAACCCTTGGGTCTTCAACCTTGATTGCTTCCACAATTAAACAACCCAAAGATAGAGTTTAGAAAAGCCTATGGGATTTCTTTTCATTCTATTTTTGGTGGAAACTCAATAGTAGTAGGGGTGGGCATTTCATCGTGCAATCCTGATTCCATCCCAATCTCATTCCGTCTCGATTTTTTAGGTCTTATTGGGATTGATCAATCCCATCCCGATACTGTCCTGTCTCGATCTAGAGTGTGATAGGATTGGGATGAAGATTTTCAATCCCGCCCATACTGTCCCGCCCTGAATTGAGTTTTTTTTAATATTTATTATTAATAATTTGAATATATTTCTTAGGGATGCTCTTGTAGTTGGGAGTTGGGAGTTGGGAGTTGGTAGTATTTTTTCCTCTTTGAAACGTGCAACTTTCCAGTATGTGTATCTTTTATGCATGCAAAACATACATATACATTCTACTAAAATATTTAGAATTTTATTAGAATTTATTCTTATACTACGAACCCAAAAAAAAAGGATGTATCAAGGTTTTGAAAATATTTTGAATTGGTCCATCATTTGATCCCTTTGTTTCTTCATGTGTGATCAATGTCTAACCATTGAAACTACTCTGAACGAAGCTAATTATTCATCCTAGTCTAGTGTTGTCCTAAAATTGTATTTATAAATACTTACATCAAATTTGGTTATCTTATATTACACGTTTAGCATCAACCAGAGGAATTTGTCGTTGTTCGTACGCACATGGGTCTATCGTTTTCCCCCCACGTGTTAGTTTTGAGTTGTATTTTGTATTTTTTTCTACTTACATATTAAAACATGCTAATCTTGTCCCGTCTCGAACTCGTTTGAGATGGTACGAGATCGGGATGAGGTCTATCCTGTCCCAATCCTGAAGCAACAGGATGGGATAGGGATGATGTCTATCCCGTCCCGTGCCCACCCCTAAGTAGAGTCAAGTATAGACAGTGACGGAGCCAAGATTTTTGTTCAAGGGGGGCAGAGTGATGAATCATAGTCAATTAATGATAATATATTAATTATATACTTTAACATAATATTTTATTTGAACAATACATAAATAACTATACAAAATACCAATTGCTAAACAAAACTTCATCTAAATTATCGGGGAAGAAATTTGATCCATCTATTGGGTTATTTGCGATTTGCCTCAATAAAAAATATAACTAATTAGAGGTTACCTCATCATTAATCACTATTACAATCTCCCATAGGACTAGCAATCTACATGCGTTGACTGTTAAAAGCTCACATTGATTATCAAAATGTTTTTTAAACAATAACCCTTAGATGACCTCAAAATACAAACATGTGTCTTGAGGAAAAATTAATTGATCAAAACATTTTTATGTATCTCCAGTAAAATCTTATGAATAAAATACAAAATTAGACATCGAGATATGAATTCATCTCGAGAAAATACTTAAAAAAAATTATTCTTCTTCAAAGCAGACAAGAGAGACTAGGGTTGCCAGTTGCGATGGTGGGAAAGTAAATTAAATCAAGCAGAAAAAGAGGGAGGGAGGGAGAAGAATAGAGATGAGGAGACGGGGCGGTTGTCGGACTCGCAGTAAACAGAGAAAATGAGAAGAAAAGAAGAAAGTATCGAGACAGGATCGTCAACATCACAGAGATTAGAGGGAGAAAGGAAGGGGATGGACTGCGTCGTCAAGGTCACAGGAGTCGACGTGCCCCCACCTAGATTTGTCCCTGAGTAAACTATTAACTTATTGCCCTTTTTGTGCAAGGTCGGACAAGGATGAGACTTGACTTGATTCGGAGTGAACAAGTGGTTCAATTGTTAAATCACATCCTTAAGAAACTCATAATATATCTTTAATTTTGATATTTTCTAATAATATATATGTCAAAGGAAAAAGAAAGAAGCTCGATGTCAACATTTATCACTGACCACGAGAAAACGAACAATAAAAAAAAGTGGACAAAGATTTTGATAAACATGAATGGTAGGGGCCTTTAGCACCAAATAACAAAAAAAAAAAACATACTAAGAGATGATGGATAGAACAACAAATGCATGTTATGTTACCAATTCAACCCCAACTCCACACACATCTTGTTTCATTCATTCCTCCCTTATCTCTTCCTTTTCACCCCCCATTTGATTATCCATTTTCAATGCCATGCATGCCTCCAGAAATCTCCAACACACAATAGTACTTCTCATTTGTAGGAAAGATAGAGTTATAGAACACCAAACAAAGCCCCCAACTGACTAGATATTTGGCTTCTATATCTAGATTCAAAGCACTGTCTGGTTTTGCCTCCTAACTACCCTCCTCTCTCTGACATATCCTATAAACCTTTTTTTCATTTAAATTTCCTTGCTTGGCACCTAAGTCAATCAATCAACTGCCATTTAATTAGTTCCCTCCTAATTTATATGCTGGAAGGTTGCACAGTTTTTATGTAATTAACACAAACATGTCTTATGGCATGAAATATAAAATATTGGCATTGGCAATTTGGCAGGGGGCTATGCGGCACATTTCGGTTGGTTGATTTATTCAATCCCCATAATAAATAAGTGAGCACATGTATATGGAAGATTTAAATCAACAGTTTTGTCATTAAATGCGGGGATTGATTGATAACCATAAAATAATATTTGTTATTTGATTGCTTAAGCATCAAACAAATAACCAAAGAATTTGGTCATGTGGTGGTATGAAAAGGATGGAGTTATGGGCATTTGCCGGCATTCGGCGTGCAAATTAATATTAATAATAATAATAATAATAATAATAATAATAGAGACAATAAGGAGATGGGAGACCAGGTGGTGCATTGTTTACTACATGCATGAAACAATAATATTACAGAGATACACCTCCTATCCCATGAGGGTAATCTGCTGATTGCAAAATGCAAATTGTCACGTACAAAGGATGAAGAAAACATACACATGTGATGTTGTGGCAATGTGAGCCCCACGAGTATGACCTTAGAATCCTAAAATTCTCTCTTTTATATTTTCTGAGAATGATATAAATAAATAAGAAATAAATGGATGCAACCTTGAACCCAGGACCAAATGTCAACTAGACTTAGCTCGAGTGCCTATAATTAAACCGCCATCTTCAATGGGAAGACAAAGAAACACCTCTGATGTTCAATTAAAATTATTCAAATCAAAAGTATGTCTAAAGTCAGCCCACAAGCCGGACTTTATAGCTAAAACTCGTTATTATTAGAATTTTACCAAAAATAGCAAAATCCCAATAATCACGCTAAAAGAAAATACGTGATAAAAGAAATAATCTGCCAAAAATATGGCCCAAATTGGGCTCAAAATTACTTCCTAAACGATGAATGAAATATTACCATAAAAGGAAAAAATTACTAAAATTGTGGATTCGGAAGGGGAAACAGTCGATTTTAGCCTCGAAAAGATGTGCACCCAGCATAGCTTGGTGGCCGCGACATGCGCACCGAAAAGAGCTTTCCGTAGCCAAAGTTATAACCAAAATATCGAAACGCACCCAAAACAGCCCTAATTAGGAAAAGATCACGATTTCCTACCATCTTTGCGCTAATCTGCCAATTCAAGGTATCTCAGTGCCAATAACGTGCTATCTGACAGCTTAACATCATCTGACTCGGATCCTCCTGCATCAGTCACCCCGGGTTTGAAAGAACTCGTCCTCGAATTCACAATAGCTTCATCGAAATCCACAAAACAAAGACTTAGGTGTTTTACATTAAAGACATCAGAAGTCCTCAAATGACTGGGAAGGCGCAGTCTGTAGTCGTTATCATTGATCTTCTTCAAGATCTCACAGGATCAAATCTTCTGCTCCTTAAGCTTATTATACTTTCAAACAGGAAAACGATCACGGGTTAATACTGCCCAAACAAAATCATCAACATCAAAAAAATACTTGACGATGGTGACTGTCAGCCTGATCCTTGTACTTTGAATTACTCTCGTGAATAGCCAGCTTCACCTGCTCATGGATACCCCGAAGATGTTTTGCCATCGCATCTGCCTTGTGACTAAAACGACCCACACATGGAATAGGGGCTAAGTCAAGTACCCCGGATGGATTCTGACCATAGACAATCTCAAATGGGCTCATTCCTGTAGTTATGTTCTTCGACCTGTTATAGGTAAAATTCTCCTTGAGGTAACGCCAAATCCCACTGCATCGGTTTAGTTTCTGCCAAGCTCCTCAAAAGATTCCCCAAACTCTCGCTCACCACCTCTGATGTGGTACCCGTAGTTTTAAGAAGACGATATAAATATCGTCGGGGATGCGAAGAGAAGAAGGAGATGCGTAAAGAAGAAATTGTAATAATAACAAAGGGGTTTGAGGAATAAAATTGTTTATTTGATTGCTTGGAAAAGATGTCCCTTACATGTTGATATCCCTCTCTATTTATACTACTCAAAGCTAAATAACCAACTTTGACAAGGAGTTGGAAAAGAAAGAAAAATTAGAAATCCTACTTACCAAAAAGAAAATCATACTTTTAATAAAATAGGAGTTCCTATTTTGTCGAACTTCCTAAAACTGTTGAGTTGATAAAATAGGAGTTCCTATTTTTTTTGAACTTCTTAAAACTGTTGATGTGATAAAATAGGAGTTCCTATTTTGTCATACTTCCTAAAACTGGATTTCCTAAAACTGTTAGATGTGATAAAATAGGAGTTCCTATTTTTTCATAATTCCTAAAACTGGATTTCCTAAAACTGTTGATGTCCTGCATCAGGCGCCCCTTCTTTAGAAAAACTCGTCCTCGAGTTGTCATCCCCTACCATGGCCTCAGTATCGTCATGAAACGTAAAAATTTCTTGAACATTGAAGATGTTGGAGATATGCCATTCAGCAGGAAGATCAATGGCATATGCATTGTCATTTATTTTCTTCAAAATCTGGAAAGGGCCATATTTCTTCATCTTTGTCTTGTTGTAAGTTCCCACGGGAAATCGTTCATTGCGAAGATGAATCATGACTAACTCTCCTTCTTTGAATTCTTTAAAACGCCTATGTTTATCGGCATCTTCTTTGTACCTGGCATTAGACTCTGCAAGCTTTGATTTTACCTCATGATGGATTTGAGAAGCTTTATCCACCATATTGTCAGCCTTGGCATGAGAATCCCGAAGCTTTGGAAGTACTATGAGATCAAGAACATGATGGGGCACCTTAGAATAGACAATTTCAAAAGGCGTCTTACCAGTAGAGCGATTCACTGAAGTATTGAAAGCAAATTCCATATGTGGAAGAAGAATATCCCATTGTTTTTCCCTGTCGCCGATCTTTGCTCTAATCAAATTTCCTAAAGAACGATTCACAACCTCTGTTTGTCCATCGGTTTGAGGATGACAAGTAGTGCTAAACTGTAATGTAGTCCCCAAACGCATCTAAAGCGATTTCCAAAAGTAACTCAAAAATTTTGTATCTCTGTCAGAAGTTATTGACTTGGGAACACCATGTAAACGAACCACTTCTTTGAAAAACAAGTATGCGATATTGGAAGCATCTGTGGTCTTTTTACAAGCCACAAAATGTGCCATCTTGGAATAACGATCAACCACAACCATAATTGAATCATTACCTCTTTGAGTACGAGGTAAGCCTAACACAAAATCCATGCTAACATCAACCCAAGGTGCATCTGGAACTGGTAGTGGAGTATAGAGACCGGTATTCTGAATAGTTCCTTTAGATCTTTGGCAAACCATACACCTTTGGACAAATCTTTGAACATCACGCTTCAAAGAAGGCCAAAAATATCTTTCTTCCATAAGAGCAATTGTTTTATCACGTCCAAAGTGTCCTCCAAGGCCTCCCCCATGTAATTCACGAATAAGATGTAGACGTAAAGAACCGTGGGGAATGCAAAGACGATTACCTTTGAAAAGAAAACCATCTTGAATTAAGAAGTCATCTGTACCATGCGAAAGAGAACGACATTTTTCCCACATAGTCTTGAAATCGTCATCTTCACCATAAAGATCCTTCAGATAATCAAAGGCCAAACTCTCATTCCGAATAGTCACAAGTAGATGAGCACGTCTACTTAAAGCATCAGCAACTTGATTCAACTTTCCACTCTTATGCCGAACCGAAAAAGTATACTTGTTGATGGTCGATAACCAACGATCATGCATTCTGTTTACCTTGGCTGAAGTAGTCAAGAATTTCAAAGCGTGATTGTCAGTGTTAACGATGAATTCTCGATGAACAAGATAAGTATGCCACTGTTTTAGAGCTTGCACAAGAGCAATTAATTCTAATTCATAAGTAGACCACTTCTTCCTAGCATCAGAATTTTTCTCACTATAATAAGCAACCGGATGACCCCCTTGAGATAAAACCGCACCAATACCGATAATCGAAGCGTCACAATCGACTTCAAATGGCTTATCAAAATCCGGCATAGCAAGAACTGGAGTACGACACAATTTTTCTTTAAGAGCATTGAAACTCTTATCCGCCTCTTCTGTCCATTCAAACTTTTCTCGTTTCAAACAATCGGTAAGACCGGCAGCAATTGAACTAAAATTTCGAACAAAACGCCTGTAGAAAGATGCCAACCCATGAAAACTTCGAACATCACGAATGCATGTAGGTGTAGGCCAATCTGCAATGGCATTCACCTTAGAATCATCCACTAAAATTCCGATGTCCGAGACAATATACCCTAAGAAGAGGACTTTATTTGAGAAAAAGGTGCACTTCTTCAAATTCACAAAGAGAGCATTATCGGCAAGGACTTGGAACACCTTAGAAAGTTGGGAGAGATGGTCGTCTTCGCTGCGACTATAGATCAAGATATCATCAAAATACACAATAACAAATTTACCAAGGAAAGGTTGTAGAACCTGATACATGACTCGCATAAAGGTGCTAGGAGCATTAGATAATCCGAATGGCATAACAAGCCACTCATATAATCCTTCCTTTGTTTTGAAAGCTGTCTTCCATTCATCCCCTTCACGAATACGGATTTGATGATATCCACTACGTAAATCAAGTTTAGTGAAAATTTTAGAACCAGTAAGCATATCGATCATATCATCTATCCGTGGAATCGGAAATCTATACGGGATGGTAATTCTGTTCAAAGCGCGACAATCAATACACATTCTCCATCCACCATCCTTCTTTTCGACCAAAAACGCTGGACTAGCACAAGGACTTTTGCTATATCGAATCAAACCTTTACCCAACAAATCTTCTACCTGGCCTTGCAAAATATCATGTTCTTTCGGACTCAACCGGTAGTGTGCGTGATTTGGTAATGAAGCTCCCGGTATGAAATCGATTTGATGTTGAAGGTCACGTAAAGGAGGCAAAGTAGCAGGCAATTCATCAGGAAATAAAGCACCGAATTGATTTAATAAGGGTTGTACCTGCGAAGGAACTTCTACTAGAGGTTTGTTGTCTTCATGAGAACTCAACGTGTGGACTGTATGTAATTGATGAGCAATAGTAGCCACCAAAGCACCTGTGTGTCCGTCACTATGCTCTTTCACAACCGAGGAAGACTTGGAAGGATGTAGAACCTTTCGTTTCCCATCCTTGTAAAAAGTGTAAGTATTCTCATAGCAATTGTGAACTGCACGAACATCATACTGCCAAGGGCGACCAAGAAGAAGATGTGTAGCACTCATGTTGATTACATCACAAAGCACCGTATCCTCAAAATTTGGAAAAGAGAATTTCACCATGCATTGATGAGTAATTTGCTGAGATGAAGAACTATTAACCCAACCAACTTGATAAGGACGAGGATGTGGTGTCACCGGCAAATCTAACCCTTGCGCCACATTGGACGCAATGTAATTGTCAACACTTCCACTATCCATAATCATATCACACACCTTCCCTCCTATCAAACACTTTGACCGAAAGATACTATGGCGTTGTGAAAAGCACGGTTCGATAAGTAACAAAGGACGTATCATACCCATAAAGTGATCACCATAAGCTTCGAAAACATCATCGGTGTCGTTACGTGCACTGTCATCTTCATACGGTCCTTCTTCGTCAACGTGAGGTTCATCACTAATAAGGCCATTAAACCTGCGGCAGTCACTGGATGTATGACCGAATTGCTGACACTTGTTGCACTTATCTCCACGAAACTTTGAATACTCCCCTAGCGTATGTCGTTGTGGAACAGGTTGAGTTCTAGATGGAAATCGAACATTGGGCTGTTTGTGTGGGTTAGGGGGAAAAAATGGGGTTGTGTTCTTGTCTTGAGGAGTGGGGAGTATAGGTGTATTTTGTTTGGGGAGAGGAGATTGGGATCGAGTAAAATTGGGACTTTCTTGTTGTGGAAAAGGAGAATTGTGAAATTCTGCATGAGAAGCAGAATTGGAATAATATGGATTATAAGATGATGGCCTTTGATAGGTGTTGGAGTAATTAGAATTGGATGGTCGGTAATTGGTTGGGGTTCGAGTTGATTGTCGGAATGGTGGAGCTCTAGAAGAATGCGTGACCCTACGTTCGATAGTCAAAGCTTGTTGAATAGCCTCAACCATTGTATAGACTGATTGTGTCATCCCATATTGAATTAACCGATTCAAACCTTCGGTAAATCGAGATACCAACTGCTCCTCTGATTCATGAAGTTGATTTCTAGCCACCAAATTGTAAAATTCTGAGACATAATCTTCAACCGAATTTGCTCCTTGCTGGCAATTCTGAAGTTTGACAAAAAGTTGTTGTTTAAAATCCCGTGGTAAAAACTTCTCGCGAATCAATTTCCTCATTCTCTCCCAAGTACGAATTGGTGGTTTACCACTTTTTGAACGATCTTCACATAGTTTTTCCCACCAGGCGGCTGCTCCTCCCTTGAGCTTGTAAGCAACAAGTTTCACCTTAGAATGATCCGGAACTTCCATAAATTGGAAGAAAGCTTCGACCTCATAGAACCAATCCAATAACGCTTCAATTTTGAAATTCCCGGTGAAATTTGGAATATCTGCTTTTAACTTGTATTCCGGTAGAGCACCGTACGGACTCTGTCCCGATCTGAGACGTCTATCATCCGTCCATCGCTTTTTTTGTTCATCCTCGATTGAATCATCATCTTCACTATCAATCTGAAAAACCAAAGTCTTCCTTTTCGGCAAGCCGATAAAACTTTCATGTTGATGTTTGGTACCGAACTCCTTCATGATTTCTTTCGGAATATCGTTATTGTGCTCGAAAGAATTCTTGTCATGTCGCTGGATGGAAGTTGCAGAATCGATTTTACCGTCATCAGTTAACGGCGCTTTTCTTTCACGTTGATGAACAAACAACTTGTCTTCCATATTGAGAAGCTTCAGAAGCGATGCTAGCTGATTTTGAATACCATTGAGGTCGGCTTGTAACGGTGCAATTTTGGTATCCATTGACACCGTCAAATCTTCCGAAAGTTTTGCATCTATGGTTTCCATAGTGATTTCTTCCATTGTTGGTTGAGGTGGAGATGGGTGGATGGTTTTTTTTTTTTTTTTTTTTTTGGAACGGTGTGTTGCGGAAGCGGAGAAAAATCGATTTCGAGGTAAGAACCTCAAAATTCACTGGCTCTGATACCAATTGATGTGGTACCCGTAGTTTTAAGAAGACGATATAAATATCGTCGGGGATGCGAAGAGAAGAAGGAGATGCGTAAAGAAGAAATTGTAATAATAACAAAGGGGTTTGAGGAATAAAATTGTTTATTTGATTGCTTGGAAAAGATGTCCCTTACATGTTGATATCCCTCTCTATTTATACTACTCAAAGCTAAATAACCAACTTTGACAAGGAGTTGGAAAAGAAAGAAAAATTAGAAATCCTACTTACCAAAAAGAAAATCATACTTTTAATAAAATAGGAGTTCCTATTTTGTCGAACTTCCTAAAACTGTTGAGTTGATAAAATAGGAGTTATTATTTTTTTTGAACTTCCTAAAACTGTTGATGTGATAAAATAGGAGTTCCTATTTTGTCATACTTCCTAAAACTGGATTTCCTAAAACTAGATGTGATAAAATAGGAGTTCCTATTTTTTCATAATTCCTAAAACTGGATTTCCTAAAACTGTTGATGTCCTGCATCAACCTCGGTCTGACCATCCGTCTGGGGGTGATAGGCGCTGAAAAAATTTAATTTCGTCCTCAGTTTCGAAAAGATATCTGATTTATACTACGACCTTCCTGAAATACAGCTTCCAGTAAATGGTATGGAACTATGGATTAGGGAGGGATCTTGAGCTATACATTCTGGCTATACCATCTACGTACACAAATGTGTAGTGGGAAGGTTTGAGTGGAATGAGTTTTATTTTCATGAAACTATTATGGTTTAGCAGAGAGTTTAATTGAACTTATGGGAGATCTGGCATGGCATTACTCGCTCCCATGGATAAACCGTGCGGGGTTATAAGTGGTGTAAATAAACACTCCTTAAATCCAAATCGAACAAGAGCAATCCTTAGCCAAGCACTATTCAAGCTACTTTGCCTGTGGATTTTTATGTACAACTTTTTTGCTAGTGTGCGATGGAGGACCCAACTGGAGCCTGGTGGAAATACGCGTCCTTGTCTTTCTAAACACAGTAGAATTGTATTACTGACTGACAGCTTTTGGTCTCAATCTCATGGTTTGATTGTAACGCCTGTGGACCAAATGTAAATTGAACGTACATCTACACCATGGTATAGACAATGGATTACCAAATGTAAATGAAAAAAGAAATTAAAAATGTTCTCTACATTTGATCCTGGTAAAAAAAATGTTCTCAGGGTGGCTGGGTGCATGTTGCATCTTCCAAAGTATGGCACCTTGGTAAAAGAATGTTGACACAAATAAATTGGCGCCTTCTCACAAATTATGGGAAATTCGCTAAGACCATTTGTAAAATCTCAGTCCAAATCCAATTCTAAATCTTATTAAAAACGTATATGAAACTGCGAGAACCCAAAATAAACTAGATTAAAATTTCTAATTACTCTAGCAAGTGTTGGACATGTTTACAATTTTGATATTTCCTATCAAATTGAAACAATGGAGAGGAATAAAGTGATTCAAGTCCAATTCACTTGGGGTTTACTTAGCATGACTCTAGTGTAACTTGCTTTCTAGTTCTTTCATTCCTTCCATCAAATGGTCACTTTCCTTAAAATCCATGTTTGCCTGCTTGTGCAATTGCAAAAGGCTACTAATTAATAACAGCAGAAGTTCAGCACATACTTGAAATCTAATCAGATTTAGGTCAAGTTTCTTATCAGGATAGCGACCTAACACAAATCCTAAACCCTATACACAAGGGAGTAATGTTATGGGATGATGTGGTTCGAAAATTCCCCAGCTCTAGGTCCGCTTCAACCAAATGCTACCACATGTTTCTTTTCGAAACTCAATTTTTTCATACAAAGAATATAATCAAATTGAAATACCACCATGGCCTGTCCTCTTCCCAAACCTAACCAAACTAGTCACCCCCCCCCCCCCCCCCCCCCCCCCCATGAAATAGGATACAAAAATGCTAGGAAATTATGTTTTTGCAATCAGGGTGACATGGTGTGATCTCGAAAGAATGATGAAATCTCTCTAGAGTTTATGTGTATCACAAGGTTGTAAAAGACCTCCTCTGTCGATGCCACATCATCCTGGTTGCAAAACCTGATTTCCTAGCCTCACTCAATACCCCAATTCTAGGCAGGCAGACTTTATAGCCAAGTTTTGAGTTTTTTACACTTCTACCCCTTCTATAGATAATGTATGTAGTTGTGCTTTAAAGAGAATGAGTACAAATGTAAAAACACCCAAACCTGTCCAAAAAATGGTTTTAAAGTCTGACTGCCTAGACAAACTCCACTCAATAGGATATTGTTCTTCCACATTTCACGGATATGTTATGTTATAATGTCCTTCCATGTTTGCTCACAAAACAATTATTTTATCAGACTCCATGTCTAGCACATAACATGACTTGGATAAAAACACCACAAATAGTTCCATAGTTTTCTCTCATTTTCTCTGTGCATTATCTGTACTGCAAAATGTGTGCACAATGTCTGGTGTTTGGTCGATTAGAAACGCGTTACAGCTTTGCTTTGTGTAGTACCAAAACCAAATGGGTATATAATGTTGGGACAAATACCAATAAAACAATACCAAGGAAATAATCTAAAGCAATAATAAACGAGACACCAGGATTTACATGGAAAACCCTTCAATGTGAAGGGAAAAACCACGGGACAAATTCGAGAAAATCCACTAATCAAATAAGAAGAATTACAATAATTTTTCAAGCTTTTTGCCCAAAGCTTGAGTAATACAAGGAGTAAATAACACGGGTTACCTCAGCAAATTAACCCAAAAGCTCCTTCAACTTCTTCTACTAAATCAATCGACAACACTAAGTCGATATCGCAGCCACGCGTCACACTTTGCCGCACAAAATCGCGCCCAAAGAATCAGACACAAAGTCACCGTCCACACGCACACAGCTGCACCAAACATCAAAGAAAATACTATGTTCTTTGTTGCTTATTCACGCAACAGCTTATCTGAAAACACTATGAATAAAACTCTGTTTTATGCACTTATTTATACTTGTTTTCAGCCACCCAACACCGCCTCAAATAGAATTTTGTTTCTATTTAATTAACCAGCTACCAACTCATTCCTTATTCAGAACAAAACTCTATTTTTGTTTCTTATTGAAAACTTTTTTCCTTATTCAGCCAAACTTGAAATTATGTTTGATTAATTACCAAAGTTGGATTCGCCCTAATGGGCTGGACCTCAACAAATCTCCCCCTCCAAAGCATTAGGGAAGAATCACCGCCTAATCATATTAGACCATTCCAATGAGTTTTCTACAGAACTCATGTTTTCCTTTTAGAACTACTTTTGTCATCATGTCGGAAGGATTTTCACTAGTATGAATCTTTGCAACCTGGAAACAATTTTTCTCAAGCACATCACGTATCCAGTGGTAACGTGTATCAATATGCTTGGTAAGTCCATGGTATGTAGCATTCTTACTCAACTCAATAGCACTCTGACTATCACAATGCACCACATACTTATCTGATTCATACACTGCTCCTTGAGCAATCTTTTCAACCATAACATTTCCTTCCCTGCTTCATTAATGACAATATACTCGGCTTCAGTAGTTGACAAAGCAACACACTTTTACAATCTAGACTGCCAAGCTACAGCTCCCCCTACAAAAGTGAAAACATAACCTGAAGTCGACCTCTTCTTGTCTAAATCACCTGCAAAATCTGCATCTGTGTACCCTTCTAACACAGCTCCTGAATTACCAAAGCTTAAACAAAGCTTTGAAGTACCTTTCAAATATCTCATAATCCATTTAACTGAAGCCCAATGTTTTTTTCCTGGATTTTCTGAATACCTACTCACAACATCGACTGCTTGAGCAATATCTGGTCTTGTACAAACCATAGCATACATCAAACACCCTACAGCATAGGAGTATGGAATACCTGACATATGCTTCTTTTCTTCATCAGTACAAGGAGATAACTTGGCACTTAACTTGAAGTGATTAGCAAGTGGAGTACTCACGGGCTTAGCATCATTCATGTTGAACATTTCAAGTACTTTTTCAACATACTTTTCTTGTGACAACCACAACTTCTTAATATTTTGTCACGTGTAATCTTCATCCCTAGGATGTGTTGAGCTGGCCCCAAGTCTTTCATATCAAAAGAGTTAAAAAAAAATTTCCAACCATAAGGAAGTCAAACTTCTTATACCACTGTCTTAGAGTCTGTTTCAATCCATAAAGGTTTTGCTTCAATTTGCAAACCATATGTTCTTTTCCTTTCACTTCAAAACCCTCTGGTTGTGCCATGTAAATTTCTTCATGCAAATCCCCATGAAGAAATACAATTTTAACATCTAACTACTCAATCTCAAGATCCAGGCTAGCTGCAAGACTTAACACCACTCTAATGGATGTCATCTTCACCACGGGTGAGAATATCTCATCAAAATCTACCCCCTTCTTTTGCGCAAAGCCTTTTAATACTAACCGAGTTTTGTGTTTCACATTCTTTCCATCACCATCCTTTTTCAATTTGTACACTCATTTTTTTTTCTAAGGTTTTCTACCTTTTGGAATCTCAACTAAATCATAAGTACCATTCTTATGCAAGGAACTCATCTCTGCTTGCATAGCTTTCATCCAGCTATCTTTATCTTTATGATCTAGTACTTCTTGAAAATTTTCTAGTTCACCTTCTTCTATAAGGAAAACATACTCATTATTGGGATACCTCTTTGAAGGTTGATGCTCTCTGGTAGACCTTCTTAATTGAGGCTCTACTATTTCTTGCTGAAGGGGTTGCTCTTCATGCGCAGTTTCATCTATTTCTACATGATCATTATTAACAACTTCATTTTCTGGCATATGGTCACCAACTATATCATCTGACATCTCTCCCCCATTTTCAACATGCGACAAAGGAGGAGGAAGTGGTGTAAGATCTGCTACCTCATTATTTATCTGCTTGGGTTTTTCAATTTTCTCAAAATTTGCAATGGTATGATCTTCATAAAATACCACATCTCTGCTTCTAATAATTTTCTTATTCTCATGATCCCATAATCTGTAGCCAAACTGCTCATCTCCGTAACCAATGAAAATACATGAAGATGCATTATCATCAAGCTTTAATCTCTTCTCCTTCGGTACATGAACAAATGTTTTACAACCAAATACCTTCAGATGAGAGTATGAACTATCTTTCCCTCTCCACACTCTTTCTAGAATGTCACCATCTAAAGGAAATGAAAAAGACTTGTTGATGAGATAACAAGTTGTACTAGCAGCTTCAGACCAGAACTTTTTTGGCAATTTAGCCATGCGAAGCATGCATCTCACCTTTTCTACAATAGTCTGGTTCGTTCTTTCTGCTACCCCATTATGCTGTGGAGTGCCAGAAACTGTCTTTTCATGCCATATACCAAGTTTACTACAATAAGCTTTAAATTCTTTTGATGTGTACTCGCCACCATTATCACTGCGGAGACACTTTAAAACTCTACCTGTTTATCTTTCAACCTTGGCATGAAACTGCTGGAATAACTGAAAAACCTGGTCCTTAGATCTGAAAAAATATATCCACATATTTCTTGATGCATCATCAATAAATGTCAAGAAATATCTACTACCACCAAGAAAATCTACTTCAATGGGACCACAAACATCAGTGTAAACCAAATCTAACAAGCCATATTTTCTTTTTGATGATCTAGGAAATGCAACTCTATGATGTTTACCAAATAAACAATAATCACAGGGGTTAAGAGGAGTACCTTTCAAGGAGAGAATTAATTTCTTCTTTTCTAAGAGTTGCATACCTTTCTCACTCATGTGTGCAAGTTGCCTATGCCACAAGTTTGTAGAAGAACCATCTTCAGCTGCATTCAAACCAGCCTTACACAATTTCACCTGAGTCTTGTATAATGTGTGCAACACGCCTTACCCTTTGCCACAACAAGTGAACATTTGGTAAGCTTCCATGCACCATTACCAAATTATTAATATACCTTTATTTATCCAAAATAAGTCCAGAAATCAGGTTCAGACGAAGATCAGGAACATGACGTACATCTTTCAAAGTCAACGTGCACCCCGTATTAGTCTGGACACACACATCACCGATTCCCACTATTTTAGAATTGCTAGTGTTTCCCATCTTTACATTGCCAAAATCTCATGCTCTATAAGTATTAAAATAGTCTTTCATTGGGGTTGAATGATAAGATGCACAAATGTCAATAATCCATTCGCTTTCTTCATTTACAACATGCAAACATTCACCTTCGCCATACAAAAGAGTCACGTGTTCATCAGTAACAGCAGCTGTAGCTTCTTTACTATCACCATTTTTCTCTTTTCCCTCTTTTAAATCTCTTTTGTAACTATAACATTGTTTTCTGAAATGGCCTGGTTTACAAGACAATCGCACCAAACACCAAAGAGAATACTATGTTCTCTGTTGCTTATTCATGCAGCAGCTTATCTGAAAACACTATGAATAAAACTTTGTTTTATGCACCTATTTATACTTGTTTGCAGTCGCCCAACACCGCCTCAAACAGAACTTTGTTTTTATTTAATTAACCAGCTGCCAACTCATTCCTTATTCAAAACAAAACTCTGTTTTTATTTTTTATTGAAAACCTTTTTCCTTATTCAACCAAACTTGAATTATTACCAAAGTTGAATCCACCCTAATGTGCTAGACCTCAACATATAATTAGGTCAAATTTCATGAAAGAGTCCCATTGCAAACCAAAGTGTGTAAGGTTGTGTTCCAACATATAAAGTAAGGGCACCCTCCCTTGTCTCTTTTGCAATTTCACACCCTAACCAACCCAATCATTTGTGAAAATTTATTATTAGCTTTCGGGTCCCAAATCAATTTTATAAGTCGAATCTTTTCTGTTGAGTACTACTTTACATGTAGATTTTCGTGTTCACAGAATATATAAGTTAATTAACCATGTCAAGGTTTGACATATTGTAATTAGAATATTGTAGTTGAAGCCAGTATCCTTGGTGTCTTTAATTTGTTAAGTAAATGAAACATTCTAGCTAGCTAGGGTTGAATAAAGTTTATTAAGAATATAATTAAGCTACCACAAATCAAGATTAGGTTGAGATGTTATTTTAATTTTGATCTCCTTTTCTTTTTAATGATCACTATACAAATAGGTTGAGTACTACTTTATCAATATTAGGTTGAGATGTTATTTTAATTTTGATCTCCTTTTCTTTTTAATGATCACTATACAAATGGTGGCATTGCTTTAGCTATATGTATGCACCTAGAGGGAACCAATGCGGAAAAAAAAAAAAAAAAAAACCTAACCTTGACTCTTGGAATTATACAATTCAGGTGGTTTGTAAGTGAATTGAATATGTTGGGTGCCAATCATGTAAACAAGGATTGTGCTTGGTTTCTTATTAGAAAAAAAATTATCAACCCCGCAATGGAAAATAAGGGGGAATTCACCATTACCTTTGTCTCCAAAACCTAGTATAATGGGTGGTTTCGTAAAATTGACACCCCGCTTAAGCTACACCAAAATTGAAAGAGTAAACTGAAAGTCTGAATAAAATGCCTCAAATCATTCACTCTTCTATGTTTCCCCCATTGTTGTAAATAGTCTTGAAACAAATTTAGTAACATTTTAATAATCTCTCCCTATGTTGAATAGCAATTTTGAATGTTCACTTGTAAGGCCACATCATTAGGGACACAAAATTTAACTGAAATTCAGTGTTTTTTTTTTGTTTTTCAATCTTGAAACAATTCTCATAATTTGAGAGTGAAAACACAATTACAGTACTGGTGTATGTTTGGTCACTGTTCTTTCAATTGATCCCAACCAACATCAACAATGTGGTTCTTCTTCTGGTCTATCGTCTCTGTGATCTGAAATGCAACTTTGTTTCACTAAGAGGGAACATCACACACGTATGTCCACCCTCAATGTACTTAGAGCAAGGAACCAAAAACAAGCATCTTCTTCTAATAATGCAAATAATTATCCTAAACATCATAATGCCAAACAAGAAGATCAACGTGCCTATGGGTTTTACCTATGTCCTTATCTATGGAGTTAGGTTGTTTATATGATTACAAATTTAGGAAGATTTCATTAAAATGACCATTACATTTACTAGGACAATGTAGCATTCTGGTATTTTAGTGGAATTATTTATTAAATTTTGTTTTTCATATTTGATTTAATTTTAGCTATTGAGGGTAATGCATGTAACAGGGAGATCATCATCAATAAAATGTAGGTTAATTCTTGAAATTTTCTTATTATCTCATAGACAAAGTGCACTAGTGAAGTGAAGGTAAAACCAAAAAATTAGTATTTTTTTTTTGTAGCACATGAAACTGCAACCAAACAACAATATGAAGCATCTAAACACTGGGAAAAAAATATTTATATGAATAGATCAACTACATTTTCTGAAATAATACAGTTATTCATTCATAGAGATAACAAATGATGGATATGGACAAAAGAAGGAACAACTTCGCTCGTCACAATCAAGTCCTTTGACATCATCAGTTTTGATGCACATTGGCTTAATCCTCACCGTCGAAAACGTGACTCATTCATTCATCTACCTCTCTAATCTTCTTCTTAATCATCATCAACATAATTATATATCATCTCAAGAAAAGAATACACTCTCTTTTTTTGGTAGAGGCAGGTGGTAGTGGAGTTTTGAGGTCAGCAGGAGTAGAATTGGACGAGTTCTTCAAGAGATTCGAGGTGTGGGTCAGCATTCTGAAGCATCCATAACAAGTGCTCGAACAGAACCACCTCACATCCCACAGTAAGCGTGTCGGACCCTCGGGATCGGTCGACGAGCTCACGGAGTAGCGGGTGCTCGATCATGTCCGAACTTATGAGGTAACGTCTGCGAGACTTACCTACGTACACCGCTTGGACGCTTCCCGAGGTTGTGTCGTCATCATCAGAGCTAGCGGCAGCAGCTATGGAGCTGGTGCGCCCGAATGACTGCCACTTCTTCATCACAGATTTGAGCTTCATTAGCTTGTTTCCGCCTTTCGCCATTTTTTTTTTTGAAACGAAGTAATGAAATATTAAACGATATTAGTAGCTAATGGTTTCTTAGCTAGAAAGAAAATTGGACAGGAGAGGAGAGGAGAGGAGATGAGTAAATTGGGAGAAAGGAGAGGGAAGGTTCATGCATATAAAAAAGATGGGAGGTGGGCAAAATGGGAAGGAAGAAAAGTTTGGGGAGACGTGAGAGGCCCCGCCCAGCCCATAGGAACTAGGAAAGGAATGGGTAGGGGCAATAGTGGGATGGATGAAAAACCAGTTGCGCCTTTTGGTTTGGACTTTGGATATTTGGACATTTGGACAGTCGTTGGCATTGCAGTGCAACAGTTCGTAACTTGCTCACCTTCCATGTCCATCCAAAAACCTAACTGTATTTACTCCTGCTTAGACCCTCTCAAGGGTAAAAGTTAAAATGTCAGATTTTAATCAAAAGCTTTTTTTTTTCGGCCTAATGAATCATGATTAAACATGGATCATACATCTAGGATTGCAATGTTGTACCTTGTTCATAATGGTTACATACTTACATAGAAGGTCCATGCCAATTGGTTGCATATTTTCAAACTGGGTTGTGCTTATCTATAGATAAAAATAATTTTCCGCTGTCATTTTGTACTGACATGATAAGAGACTGCAATTCGTTCTTCATTACCTGTTAACATACATTTTGCTCCAGGTCTGGTGATTGGATCAATGTCTACTCCACTGCTGTTGTTGGCTGCTCATCTAATTCCTTGGTTGTGGCAGCAACTTTCTTATAACCTGGACCTGCAGAAACTTCAACTATAGTTGGTCTTAGAAGTTTGCCATGAAGAAGAAAAGCGCTTCGAACTTCTTGAATTATAATCCCTTCCTTGACCTCTTGAGACTCTTCACGTGCAATGGCTTCATGAACCAACACTGGAATTCCAAGCAACCAAACCAAAGCCACTTGCAAACACTGCCCATACTTGCAAGCACCGTCGAAGAAACCAATCCCAAGCCACTTTCCAGCAAGTGGAACATCCAGCACCCAGCAGCACCGTCCAAGCTGCTCCCTGAACTAGCAACCTACACTGCCAAGCACACTCCAGCAGCTCGCATCCTGCATGACAAAGAAGCAGCACCTAGCAGCATCACAACAAATAGGCTCATCCAGCCGCCACAGTCCAGCCCGTCAGGCCGTCCAAGCAGCAGTCCACCGTTACATGTGCCCAACCAAACATTCAGAATTAAGAAAACAGAGTGGGTAACTTTGTTTTGTGCGAACTGCGATTTTATTTGGGCGATTTCTCTAAGCCAAGGGCATCTCGGTTTTTCTTGGGCATTTTTATTTATCACCATTAGATCTTGTATCTTCTCTAATCTAGACCGTTGGTAATAGGGTTTTCTCTTCTTCTCCATGGCGGCTCCTCAAGCCGCCAAGGAAGGAGAGCCGCCATTAGGGGGTGGAGGTGCTCCTACCGAGGTCAAACATCGTAGTTTCCTCCAAGCTTTGGGGGTTGTGAAGAAGGCTACCATTGAAGAAGAACCTATGAAGGGGAACCGTTTTCGCAAGGATGGATGCCCGGCTCTTTCAATGAATGTTTCTGAATCTAAAAGGTGTGAAAGGTATGTCGAAAAGTTTGTTATGGTTCTTAAGTTTTCTAGCTATCGCCCTTCCCTTGAGGCTATCCGTGAAACCATCTATAGATCTTGGGGAGTTATGAGTGATTTCACCATGGGTTTGTTAGATCCAAGACTTGTGATTGTTAGATTTCAATCGGAAGAGGAAGTTGGTAAGGCTTTGTCGAGGGATTCATTTATGATCCGAGGGGTTCGATTCAAAGCATTCCGTTGGCATCAAGGATTTAGCCTTAGGGAAGATCCGGTGCTAGCCCCGTTGTGGGTTGATCTTCCTAATCTTCCATTACAATTTTTCCATCCTTTGTTTTTAAAAGAAGTTGGAGAAACAATTGGATCCTTTCTTCGAATTGATGATAGCACTCTTGGCTTTACCCGTCCCGGAGTGGCTAGGATGTGCGTTGAGGTGGATCTTTCCGAGGAGCTTCCTAATAGAATTTGGTTGGAGTTTTTCGGATCCAACGGATTTTGGCAAGGAATTGTGTATCCGAGCTTTAAATATTGTGAAAATTGTTCTATGATTGACCACACTTTTGAAGCTTGTAGAAAGCGGTTGGGGATCCGAAAGGGTACGAAGAAGGGAGAAGATGAAATGGGGATTAAATCGAAGGAGGAGAATTTGAATACCCATAATGGTAAGGAGAAGAACGTCTTATCCCAACCGAAAGGAAAGGGAGTAGCTAGAGTATACAAGCCAGTCATGAAACAGGCTGCGTTGGCTGTTCCATTGGCTGAAACCGAGGAGTTTAAGGATGGTCCTAGTAACATAATTAAGGTGGAGAAAGGAGGGGAGGCCGGCCATAACAATCCAAGTAATGATGGATTAATTGAGAATAATCCTTTTGCAATATTGGCAAGATGGGCAAGATGAGCAAGAATTGAGCAGTGCTAATTTTGTTTCTAAATTGCCAATTGCAAAAAAGGGGAACAATTACTCTTCGACTTCTAATCCTAGTATGAATTTAGGTAAGGAATCTGAGTTGCTTGGAAATAATTTAACGGAAAGAGGTGTTATTTTAGAAGGGAAAGAACATGTTATTAATGTTTCGGTGAAGGAAATACTTTCCAAGTTCAAATTGGATTGCAAAGATGCAGGGTACTCCTCTAGCGAGATTGATAAAGCCATTCAGGAGGTGTTGGATGAAGGATTACAGGATTCGACTAACTCATTAATACCTTGCGAGGGGGCAGGGATAGGCTTGAGTGATGACAATTGTGTAGCGGGAGTGCAAGTTGCTGGCAAGAATGTTTTATTCCAGGGAGCTTCAGCAATTCAGGGTGAGTCTGTGGATAATTCAGGGGATGCTCTGGCTTCTAAAACAGAGTTATTGGAGCCTAGATCAGTCGTAGTCATGGTGCCTAGATTGTCAGTGAATGCGGTGCCTGATGGTGAGCAAGAATTGCGCAAATCTGATCAGCCAAGTTATGCTTCTCCTAACACAGATCAACAGTTCAATAGGCCATCAAAAACAGAGTTTTCAGGCTCTGTTTTAGCATTGGACAATGACGGACTTGTGCTTAAATCACCACATTTGGTAGGCGTTGAAAAAGGGGTAGCTATCCTAAAGATATCCGAGAATATGGATCAAGCCCCAATTCCCTCAAACAAGGTTGCTGCGAACACAGAGGTAGTTCTGATCACTGGTGTTACACTGGAAGCAAAGGCAGTGTGTGATGGCAGCGAGGTTGCAGATTTAACTATCCATTTGGGAGCAGGATCCGTGAGCTCACTACACCAAAAATACCCATTAGCAACGATTTTAAACCGTGGGGGTAACCCATTGTCACGGCTTAGAGCCGTTGGCTGTAGAGGCGTCGCTAAATCCCCAGTAATGGCTACAAACCGTGGCAAAAATATTAGCAACGGTTTTATCTCGAGGACGGTTGATGATTTAGCCACGGTTATAAACCGTTGCAACAATCTTAGCCACGGTTCTAAGCCGTGGCCAGGAGTAGCAACGGCTTAAAACCGTTGCAAGTTATGGCCACGGTTCTAAGCCGTTGCAATAGTTTTAGCAACGGTTTTAAGCCGTGGCCAATACTAGCCACGGTTATAAGTCGTGGCAAGGTAGCCACGGTTTTTAGCCGTTGCAATAATTAGCCACGGTTTTAAGCCGTGGCAAAATTTTTTTTTTTTTTTTTTTTTTTTTTTGGTCATGGTGTTAAGCCAATACAGTTCTACTGACAGTGATGCAATACAGGCAATGAAAAGAAATTACAGACTGAAGAACTTGTAATTGCAATTTTGGATTGATGATAGTAAATGGAATGGATTGTATTCAATAAGAAAGCTAATTCGAGATAGCTAATCTCCTGTAGAGCAAATGCTCAAGTGTACAATTTTCTTACAAATCAAATGAATCCCTTTTTCTCTCTTATGCTCTCTTATTTATAGTACTACATTTATTGACAATTAATCTAACAGAAATCCTTCCTAAACAACATTACATGTAACAACATAGCACTCTGCAACATATAGCAACCTGCTCCCTTAAGTAACAACACTCTTATTCAGACAAATCCCTGAATGAAGGGCAAAATATTATCTACCTTTACAGGATTGACTCTGCCACGTGCTGAATGGTGTTGCATTCTATCTGGTCTATTTAACCGGTAAACATCAAGGCCACAAGATCCCAACTCTGAAGCATGTGATGTCCCTTGATATTCAAAGTTGTGGCTAGTAAAGCAAATTCGAGCTGAATTAAGACCCTTGGTTGCATACAGATCCTAGTAAAGTGGTGCCTAGAAAGCAAGAACACAATTTACTAAGACTATCCAATTGAGATAAAATCAATATGTGCATAACATATAGGCTATAGCTTCAATAAATAGAAGTGCATAACATCTAAAAGTTATGCAATGGAATAGTGACTATACATACAAGCACGTATGCAAATGAGTTACAAAAAACAAAGGAAAATAGATTTGAGCATGTGAAGTCATGAAATTTGATTGAATGGAATGAGTTGAGTGAATTGTAATTTGAAGTATAGATTAATTACCTATTAGTCATGTACAAGCACTTCAAGACTAAGCCAAAATCTCTGATACGTTGTTGTTTTCATTAAAATTATTACTACTGCTTATTGTAGGAAGCACAAAATGACCACTGCCTAATGTAGTTTCAGCTGTAATAGCAATTGAAATTCTAATCAAATTTTGAAAACTTACAATTGAATCAGTCACATCCAACTTGGCTAAAATTTTCAAGGGAAAAAAAAAAAAAAATTGAGTCGGAGATCTCAAGTTTCTCCTCTTGATGTGTTTACTAAAGTTCTTGGTTTGATTTAATCGATATTCTGATTGCAATTAAATATTATCTTTCAGATTCTAAATACCAAAATAGTAGTATCGTTCCTAAATAAATACAAGATAAAATAATCACAATAACGTGACACATTACGCAGATACAAAACTTGAAGTCAGTTCCTACCCAATGAGATTGGGAATAAAACTCTAAATGTCAAAATATGTAGATGGTATAACTCACCAGGGATACCAGCATAAACAACAAGGAGACGCAATGAAGTATCCACCGCAAACATCTGCATGCTGATCATAGACTGCTTGAGAAAATCTGTAACTGATGGAAAAAAATGAACAAAGAAGCCAAATCTTCAAACATGACACTCAAGAGACAGGACTCCTAGCAAAGTATTAACTGTGCATCTGAGCTATAATGCCTGCCACAGTTCGGAATGTATCCACGTGACAATGTCTCCAGCAGTGACAGATACTTCATTGATGCTACTATACTTCATAATCAATTGTAACCTTGATAAAATCTTGTTATTTGTTTTGTCAATAAAACTATATAAACATCTTTTGTAATCAACACATAATCATCTTGATATTTGATCAACACAGATACTCTATTCTATATGTCCAGCATTTTCCAACAAGATATGCTCATTTTCTTTAACACTGACCATAATATTATACAGGTATTTTCCAACTAGATATGCTCATGGAATTAATCAAAAGAAATAAGTTGCAGCTCACGTCAACAAACCCACCTGCACAGATTTCCTCACTTTGTCAAGCAAATGAAGGTAACAAAAACCAAGACTCCATGGTTGGTTTTTTGATTTGGTTTTGGTTGCTTACAGGTTTGTCATTGATGCCAAGTTGATCCCAAGTGATGACCTCCAAGAGCTCCTCCAATGTGCCATACCCACCTGCAGCAGGAAAATGAAAAATCTCATAATCTCTAGCAAACAATAATAATGTCACTGAAAAACAGCTGGACAGATAAAAAAATCCATTCTTGCTGCAGTGGATTGAAAATCAATTCAACCAATCAATCTTCTCTCCACAGAATATAATCTAATTTACACAGCACCACCATCACATCCTATACCCAAGCTCCCAAACTACTAAAACACAAAACCCAAGCAACCAAAAAAAAATCGAACTTTTCTTTCAACATTACAGCCGCATTACAAAAGCATCAAACATTCAACACCCAGTGTGAAAAAACTAACAATTACATGAAAAGTGATAGTGTGAAAAAACTAACAGTTACATGAAAAGCATCATTAGTCGACAGCAGATCTTCATAAGTCATCGACCAGCTACATGAAAGAACTAACAGTTATTTTCATGGTATATTTGGGTAAACCAATGTGTTTATAAGATCCAGTGACTATAAATCCCTGACCAATATCAATGCGATAAAGACGATTTGGAAAAGTGATAGGAATGGTTAATACTTTAATTCATTGGGGATATTCCTTTACCGGAAGGAGCACACAACTCATAATACTCAAAGATCTAATCAAGACGAGTAAATGACAATCACAAAACACAATATATTGATTCAAATGCAGTTATATATTTTTTACAATATATGATACTGGAAACATCCAAACTTCACAGAATTATGTGCTCTTTAAGTGTTACTAAACCCATTGTGGAAGATATAGAATCTGGATCACAGGGTTAAGGATTTCCAATTGCATAGAAAAATCAACCAATCCCAGAGTGAAAAACAATTTTTGAAATCTACATTAGGTAAATGTAGCAGATGGACCTATCACGGACCACAGCAAAGTTAAAAACCACTTGGCACTCAAACTATCAAAGACTACTAGATCAACACAAATAAAACGGTGATCAAGACATTCCAGATAACTTGCAATGCTGGCAACCATCCTGCCAAAACAAACAGCCACGCCCCATAAAGTGAAAAAAAAAACAGGAGAAGGTTATGGTTGGACATATTTGAGAAGATAGGCTAAAGCTTCAATAAATAGAAGTGCATAACATCTAAAAGTTATGCAATGGAATAGTGAATATACATACAGTGTCTTAAGGTTAGGAATTTGTGACAATGTCGAAGGAATGGGACCTGTCAACTGATTGCTCGTCAAAAACCTGAATACAAATGCAATCATGCACTGTATATTAGGAGGCTAAAAAAAATCCTACTAAAGATAAAAGAACAGAACTAAAGTAGGACCCAACAATCGAAAGCAACCTTAGGTTTAAAATCAAATAAAATACTAAGTTCTAATTCAATTAAAGATGCCACAGATGAAGTACAGGAAACTCTCATTAGGAGGCTAAAAAAAACAAATGTCAATGTGTGCTTCCTAAAGAAGAAATGACAACCATGCAAATCTGAACAGGAAAAATCTGAAGGCCATCATTACCATGTTCCCATATTGATCTTGAGCTATCTTTCCTATATGACCCTTCATGCCTTTGACAATTTTCTTCCTTGCCTGAAACCAACAAAAAAAATTCAGAAATAACCATCTCAAATAAATCTAAAATTGCAAAGGATCCCCCTTAAGTCATTTGCAACAAACCTTAGCGCCTCCGTTTTTTATACAGAGAATACCAAGCTTTGAACCATCTCTGGTACGGATCATTCGAACAAGCAGCGGGCATGACAGCTGCTCAATCACATCTGTGGCAGAGGACTTTCAACTTACTCGGTTTAGAAGTTTGAACTAAATAGAAATGCATATGAAAAAAAGAGAAAAAAAAATTTATATATATATTCTGCTTACCTTGTCAGCAATTGCAGGTACTCCAACAATGCAGTGTGTATGATAGAATGGTCCACTATTCCTTTTTTCTAAAATTGGTTTACTTGTGACTAGTCCTAATGTTGAAGGATGATAAACTTTTGTGTGCAAAGAAGTCACTTTTCTTTTTAAATCACTTGTATATAATTGCTCGTAAATGATCCAAAGGTCACACAGACCCTGGTTTAATTTGCCACCCATTGAATGGGTATTTACATGGAGAAATGCATTAAAGATGAATTCTAGGCCTTCCCTTTTTATTTGGAACAGTCAGCTGCCAGTTGAGTGGATGCAACAGAGAGAATGCAGCAAAAGAAGAAGAAGAAGACTTTTAATGCAGATATTTCTGGGAAGATCAGAGTTGATGATGAGATAGATCCGCAATGCATTCAGATCAATATTGAAACGGCATCTTTTGCTGTGTCACAGTATTAATGAGAGAGAGCAGAAAATAGGAAAGGCAATCCCGTTTCCGCGTCTCAGTGAGAAGTCATACATATTAAGCTAAGCTGCTCCCACTGCCAGCCAGCGAGAACACATACAATTAAACCAAAACTAAACTTGCATCATCCAATAAATCAAAACACCCTACTGTTTTTGCACCTAAAACATACATCAATTTCATTGTAAAATGATGATAAAAATGTTGTAAAGTAAAATAATGCCACGAAATTCGCAAAGTTTAACGCAGCACATTGGTTTTTCTTTTTTTGTTATTGATTAAATTTTTTTTTTCAATGATTGGAAACATTTAATCACACAACAATGTGCGTGAATAGTGTGATACAGGGAGGCCTATACCTATTCAATTGGGTTATGATTTTCATCTTCTGAAAACCAAAAGAGTTCTCGAGGAGGGAAGGGAGGATGTTCTGTTCTAGGGACTAGGGACTTTGCATTCCCTGTGTAATCGGGTTGGATGCAAGAGAGAGAGATTGACCAAAATAACACAAGATTTTTAATGGGTTTATTATTTTTGGAAAAGATTTGATGAGTTGAGTTGTGTGACCAAATCAAAAGAATCAGGTTTCTTTTGGCCGCGTCACACTTACCTACTTTTAATTCACGGAACAGAAATAGGACCAAAAACGAAATCGTATCTCAGCGTCACAGTCACATTTGACTAACTATAAGCTGCATGCATCCAGCAACCTAATCTCCATCTCCATTTTTCCATTTTTCATTAACATCGAATCATAAAGAACTGCTAATTATTAAAAGAAACCATAAACAACATTAAGAACTGATAAACAAAAAATCATTGTAAAAGCGTCCTCTATTCTATTTCTCTTCAGTAATTTACAATCCTCCTGCTACTGCAGCAGCAGCTGCACTACAAAATTTTGGGCATGTAGCCATACCAAAAGATTATTTTTTCTTCTATCAAAGACATCAATCAATTGCGTCGGGCGGTTCACTAGTTTCCCCTCGTTCATCTTCATCTTGCTTATTAACAAGATGATCATCATTTGATTTGGTGGTATCAATCACAGTAGCCGCAGTAGAACTAGTTGTAAAAATGGGTGTAGCCAAGAAAGTTGGTTTAGTATCACCAGCCATAATCACCACAAACTCTTCTAGATACACAGCCTTGATCGACTCCTCTCCTATATCCTTTCTGTTTGCCTCAACATCATCATCCCTTTCAGTCGAATCGAATTGATTCCAAAAAGAGCAAGCAAGAATTAAAAGAGCAACCATTATGAGACACAACATGGCACCTAGACCTCCAAACAGGTAAGGTATGGGAGAATTCCATACAGAATGAGACTAAATTCCCATTTCCCCTGACTTTGAGTCTATCACCTCCTTCCCCATCTCAATGTCAAGAATATTTTTATCTTGATTTGAAGTATAGATGAGGAAGGCTTGGGTTGGGTTTTGATGGAAAAATTCAAGAGATGGAGAAGTAACGCAAATGGGGTTCGAATTCCAGGGGGTGGTTTTATAGTAGGGAGGAAATGAATCAGTCTGACTCGGCCCTGATCTGATGTAATATAAAACCATGTCCACATTTCCACCAGAAGTGTTTTCTTTCTTTCTTTCTTACTATTTATGGATTTTTACTTTATTTTCTCTCCATCGAATATTACAATCTCTTGTACTTGGATACCATTCCAGGTGAAATGCACATAGGGATCACTAAATTTTGTGATTTTAAATGGATCCAAAAGAAGAGAGATCATATGGTTTGATATCTCCAAGAGCGACTTTAATCTTTTTTTTATTAATCACATAATTACTGTATGTAGGACATAAAATAGGCCTCATACAGTCTACTAATCATAGTATAAATAGTTTCAACAAACAAAACAAAAAAATCATAGTATAAATAGTTATGTCTATGTTGAATTTGTATAATTCATTGACTGTGCAACAATACTTAATTAGTTTTGATAATGAGGTTCAATTTATGACCAAATACTTAATTATATCAATAAAAATTTGGCTACTGTTACTGCATATATGGTAAATATTTGGAATTTTGGATCATGGGATTTTGTTGGATTATGGTTACAAGAATATTCTCATACCTTTAAAAGCAAGAGCCTAAATCTACAAGACTGACTTAACATGCTGAAGCTAATTTCGTAGAAAATAACAAAAGGCAAAAATGATTCAAACGAGGAAAGGCTTTCGATGGATACCTAGGCACCCAGACACGAGGAAGGGCGTAGCAAGTGACGAAATGCTTCGAGGAGTTGAAAGTTAGCATAGATCCGGAGATTCCCGAATAGGTGAACCTTTCAAACTGCTACTGAATCCATGGACAGTAATAGTCCACTATTCCTTTTTCTATTTAGTATGAAGTAAAACTTGATCCTTGCAGATAACTGTTTTTGCATCGTTAAGGGAGCATGCTGGACAAAAGTCGGAGAAGATAATATCAAACATACAGAATATTGCCATTACTCTAATCTTGGTAGAGATATTTAAACAACATACCATCATCCTCACTCTCAGTTTCTGTGTCGGTTTCATCTTCACTGAATTCGTTCACCTTGGGCTTAATGTTTAGCCATTTCTTCATTACTATTGAAGGCCAAAAAGCCTGCATAAAGTAGTCAACTCTGAGAAATATTTATTCCTCAATCGAACCCCCATTAAATCAAACATTTTGCAGGGAAAACAAAGAGTTAAGTTAAGATTTTTAGTGAATCAAACATATTGCAAAGTACCCAAAAAAATCAGTGGAGTTGAAGAAACAAACTTTAACAAAGTAAAAAACATAAATCATAAATATAGGGATAAATCAAAAAAATTCCCAAACAATAAATGAAGGAGTGGGTTGATGGATTGACTTTAAAATATGGCATAATTGTCTAATGCATGCATTTGCTTAAAGCCTTAAACTGATGAGTGATTCTAATTGTTAAGTGGAAACAAACCATGTGCGCGCAGTTGCTGCCTAGAATACTTACATGCAAAAACTTCTCCATTGTCCTATCCACTGGTAAAAGGGCAAGGTATTCAATTGCACATACAAAAACTTCTCCATACTCCCTTCTTCCTAAGGTTTCACATTGGTTCAACATGAGGCATATAAAAAAGGAGATGTCAAACACAGTTTTAAGCATAGAAACATAAGCTCAACATAAGGCATAAGAAAAGTGAGATGTCAAACACATTTTAAAGCATATAAACAATTGCAATTATGGTACAGTAGAAACTCAAATAATTAAATCTAGTACCCAAACATGGCGCGCAGAAGTGCTAGAGTACAATTGCACTAGCAGATTGATGCTTGGTAGTCATTGTTATCTAAATATATCAAGGATATAAGCACTAAACAAGAAGGTTATGACACTAAAAAGTGAATACCTGACATAAGTGGTAGAGAAATACTGAAAGCATGTCAGGTGTTGAAGCACACTTTGGATGATGATTCACATGGAAAGTTTTGTATGTGCAGAGAAAACCTAACCTGAAATACAAAACACAGATCATTCCTTATCAATTTTAACATCTAAATAACTTATAGACAATAGTGAAGTTTCTTCACTGATGACAAAACCAAACAATAACAATCCGATTTTTATCAAGCAAAAAACTCAATTTAAACTTTCTTCCTAATCGATTGAGATTCAAAGTAAAACCTTCAATGGGGGTGTAAAACCAGACTTCATCATCAACAATCTTCTTCGGGAGCGGAGAAATTGATCCATTCGGAGAAATCTTCTTCTTCTCCTCTTCAAAAATCGAGCTGGAGAAAAGAAGAAAGTGAGTTCTAGGGTTTGCTTTGCTGAAAGAAGAAAAAAAAATAAGAAGAAGAGATCAACAAAGAGATCTAAAGAATAAGGAGATCTAAAGAATAAGGAGATCTAAAGAAGAAGAAGGAGATCTTACCTTCTCTTCTTTTTCTTCTTCTTCTATCCTCCTCTCCTTCTTTCGTCCTTCTTCTTCCCTGCTTCGAGAGTCTGTTTCGTCCCTGCTTCTTCTTCTATCGTCCTCTCCTTTTTTCGTCCTTCTTCTTCCCTTGTGAGAATATGTTTTTCATCAATTTTTTTCGCCAAAGCGCGAAAATGCTCCCTCCAAAGCGAGAAACCATTTTGGCCAAAGCGCGAAAGTTAAAAAATTTTTAGCTACGGTTTCAAACTGTTGGCAGGTTTAGCCACGGTTATAAACCGTTGGCAGTTATAGCCACGGTTTAAAACCGTAGCAACCCTTTTGGTGAAGTGTTTTTTTGCCACGATTTTATTTTTTAGCCACGGTTTTAAACCGTTGGCCGTTATAGCCACGGTTTTTAGCCGTGGCAAATAAACCAACGGCTTAGAGCCGTGGCCACCTCCCCGTAGCTAAACAAGCCCTTTGGTGTAGTGGCTCTGGTTGCATGGATACAAGGAACGTCAGCGTTGTGGATGCAGGGGAGGTTGATGTGGGAGCAGGGGCAGTGGAGTTTCGTCACAGGGTTGCAGGGGAGGTTGTTGTGGAGCCAATTCTGGCAATTGTGCAGGACGCTAGAGAGGCCGTTATTGCTTCGTACATAGCCTCTGCTCAGTTGCATGATATTGAAGTAGGAGAAGTCATCAACATGCCGACAACCAATATTTCAGGTGCAAAGGAAGACAACAGCTCCCAGGATGTTAATGATGGTGAGAAATTCGGGCACCACAGTGTGAAACAACTCACTGTAGCATAACTGAATGAAGCGAAAGGTATCCTCACTCTTCCTGAGATTGAATATACGTTAATGATGATAAATGAATACGGAAAGGGAAACGAAATTCCTTCTACAATAGAAGAAGCTATTACAAGACGTAGCAAAGAAGAAGTGAAGGCAATCTACATTTGGTTAAAAGATGTACGGGAAGAGGATAAGAACCGCACACGCAATAGATTGAGACAGGAAAATTATCAAGTTCCTGAAGAAGAGCATGAGTCAGGCCTCTCTAGTGATGATGATGTGATTACAGAATCGGTTGCAAAGACGTTCTCTAACACCCACACCAAAGATTTTAGCCTTTGTCCCCAAAAATCCAATAGAACTAAGAAAGCAAACAAAAGGTACAAAGGCTGAGTTTGTTTATTGTCTAGGCGTGTATTGGTGAATTCTCTCTCATGTGAGAGTTTGTTTCAGTTTTTTTTAGTAAACCCTATAGGTTCAGTCATGTAGCCTTCGGGCATGGTTTAATAAATAAATAAAAAGGGTCAACAACCCAATTTAATTAAAAAAAAAAAAAACTCTGTTTTGTGCGTAGCACCAACAAAAATCAGCATCACTGCAGCCTCGACATCTCCGCACAGTTCCAGCTAAGAGAACGTCATTTGCCAAGCTTGTGTCCTCTACTCCTACTGCCCAAAAACCACAGTAAAACAACCTATGAGCAGCAGCAAAAACGTCCTAGCAGCCAGCTTCAAATCTGCTACCAGAGCACGTCCTGAGCCGCTCAAATCACTTTCAAAAAAAGCTCTAAGCACATCCTGAAATGCACCAAAGCACAACCTGATCAGTTCATAGGTCTGAACACATCCATGCTTGAAAAAGCACCATCCAGCACACCGAATAGTGCCAAAGCAGCTGCCAATTCTCATCCCCTGCCTCAAGAATTTCCATGACCACAAACATATAGCGAGATCTCTAACCCAATTCCTTGATTAGGGCCTCCTGATATAATCCATATGTCTTTTATCAAGCAGCAATAAAGACTTAGGCTTACTAGGGAGCGACTCCCGGTTGTAATTCCTTGTACTCTTTCCTTCTTACGAGAGGCTTGCCAGTGAATCTGCCACCGCATTAGTTTTCCGGAAAATGTGCATACAATGGCATACTAAAAGAGAACTAATATCCCAGATCTCTTCCCACCAATTGTTAAGGAACCAAGGACTCTTGATTTCTCTATAGAACCATTGTTTTACCATCATCGAATCCGTTTGAATCAAGCAATTTCGGAACCCAATCCGTTTACAAATAATCAAACCCTCCAACAAAGCTCTCGTTTCCGCCACATTATTCGAGCCATGCCCAAAATAAATTTGTCGTGTAGTCACCAAGTCTCCCAAATCATTCCTAATAACAACCCCCAGCCGCCTCATTTAGCCCTGTCACTTCATTTTTCATTGAGGATCCATCCACATTAATTGCATACCAATCGCAATGAGGAGGGGTCTAAAAGAGCACCCGAGGTGCTAGTCTTTTCAACCCCTTGGTTTGCATACCCAACATGTGCAATAGGATATGATTCCCTTCAATCTTCTTCAAAATGAACAACTTGGCCACGCATCTCAACCAATGATACGTTTTCACAATAACATAATTTGCTGACACGTCCCGACCTTCGTACAGTTTCTTATTTCTCTGCAACCATATCTCCCAAAGGATGAATAGCGGAGTGAACTGAAAAAGAATACCTGAGAGGGTCATTTCCTTTGCCAGCACCAACCAACTCCTTAACATTGTACTCACCTCAACTTGTCTATGCACATGGACATCAAAAACCGCCTCGAAGTGTGCCCATACTTTTGAAGCCATTTCACCCTTTAAGAATAAATGTTTCATAGTTTCATCCCCATGTCTAGCACAATAGCTACACTTACACACCAACTTAAAACCAATTCTTCTTAGTTCACTATCAACTGGAATGGATCTTTTCAGAATTTTCTAAATAAAAATTGAAATTTTAGAAGGCAGTAAAGGATTCCATAATATTTTCCAAAGCCGTGATACCTGTTCCCTTCTTCTCAATATATGACACACATAACTAACTGTGAATCTTCCATCATTTGTCGGAGTCCATATCCTAACATCCTGCTAGCCTGGCTTCCCTTTCAACCTTTCCTCATACATAATTTGCACGCGGCGTTAAAGGAAAGGGCCAAGGGAAGAAAAATTATCCCCCTGCATGATTCTAAAAAATGGCCACCTGTTTTCAAACTTAGCCCAACCTGTACAGTGGAATTGCTCCCCAATAGCCCAGTTTTCATTAAAGAAACTTACATTACCCCTACCAATCTTCCAAGTACTGTGGTCTACCATAAAATTAATAAAACTAAGCATTTCTGTTAGGAAAGGAGACATACCAGTTTTAATAGTATTTTTACTAATAGGCACTCCATCTTGCAGATACTTCCTTCTCATGAACACTGCCCATAGAGAGTTTCTATTCACCAGGTTCCACAGAGACCAAGCAATACATATTAAGAAATTTTAGACACCCCTACACCGATTTCTTCTTTCCATTCAAGAACACCAAAGAGTCATCTGCATATAACAAATGAGTGATAGGAGCACAATATCTAGGAGTATAAAAGAAGCCTATCTCATCATTGTGGAAAGCCCTTGTAAGATCTCTGCTAAGAACCTCCACTGCAATAACAAATATAAGAGGGGACAAAGGATATCCCTGCCTGAGGCCCCGAGATGAGCGAAAATATCCATCGAGCCTTACTTGTAACAGAACAGAGAAGCCACATTGTGCAATACAGTTCGAGATTAATAAGGAAAATTTATTTTCAAAGCCAAATTTACGTAGCACTCTTAATACCCCCATTCAAGTCTATCATATATTTTTTCCATGTCCAGTTTCAGAATAACATTGCCTCCAATTATCTTTTTCCAAATATCTCTCATCGGCTCCTGCGCCAGGCCTATGTTTTCAGTAATTAACCTGCCCTTGATGAAAACACCCCGCTCAAAATAAATGATACTTGGAATCACCTCTTATAGCCTCGTACATAAAATCTTGCTAAAACTTTTGTAGATCACATTGCATAGACTGATAGGTCAAAAGTCTGAGAAGCTCTTGGGTTTATCTACCTTGGGAATTAGTGAGACAAAATTCGCCATAAATGAACCTGGTATAGAACGGCACGCGAAAAATTCCTTCGCCGCCTCCCATACATCACTGCCAACAATATCCCAACAAAACCGAAAGAAACCAGACGTAAAACCATCTGAGCCCGGAACACTATCCTGAGGAATACTGAGGACTGCTTCCCGCACTTCTTCCAGGCTCGGTTGTCTCATCAACTGTTCACATTCTAAGGAACGGACAATCTGTGGAATACAATCTAAAAGATTAAGGTCTTCTCTGCGCCCTTCTGAAGTCAACAACTTTTGGAAAAAAAAAAATTATTAGCTTCTGAAAGAATATCTGTAGGGTCATAAATCTGTGTCCCATTTATACTTGTGATCTCAGTGATAGCTCGCCTTTTTTGTTTGGATTTGACCAAGGCGAAAAAGAACTTCATACAAGCATCTCCTTCTTTAATTTCCTTTTCCCCAAATTTTTGCTTCCAGTAAATTTCTTCTTTTACTAAAGCCAATTTAAACTCCTCCTGACACCTATTCAAATTCTCAATAATACTGACATCCCAACTTTGAACTAAACTGAACTCTAACTGCTAAATTTCATCTTCAAGTCTCCTCAAATTGCTAAAATTTTTTGAAAAAACTTCATGATTCCAAGCCTTCAGTTTAGACCTCATGTTTTTTAGCTTCGAACTCACCCGGTCCATAGCCCCCAAAAACGGGCAAACAAAATTCCATTGAATATCGAAAAAATTAAAGAAATCATTATGCGTGGTCCACATTCTTTGGAAACGAAAAGGGAACATACCTGCCCTTCTAGATAACGGAATAGAGACTAAAAGCGGAGCGTTGTCCGAACATGTTCTAAGAAGATGCTCTACCCTTGTGTTCTGAAAAGCAATCATCCAATCCAAATAGCCAAAAATCTATTCAGCCTCGACCACATTCTATTGTCCCCCTGCTGGTTGTTACACCAAGTGTACTTTGGACCAAAAAACTCAAGGTCCAGAAGCCTACAAGCCGATAAACAGCTGGTGAATTATGTCATGGCAGTGGAATCCGGATATCTTCCTCCTAGTTTTTCGGACTCCTCAAGCATGACGTTAAAATTGCCTCCTACAAGCCAAGGCTCCGACAAACCCATTCCAAAATTTTCCAAATCCTCCCAGAGAGCCCGTTTCTCCTGCAAAGTACACTTGGCATATATAAAGGAGACAAAGAAAAATTGACCAATAGTTTCAACTGTCACCTTACAATGAATACTTTGTTCAGAACTGCGCATAATGTCCACTTGCAAGTCATTGTCCCAAAATACCCATATTTTACCTCCACTTTCTACATTTGAAGCAAACAAAGGAAGACCAACTCTACCTCCAATCTCCATATATCTGTCTACAACAATCATGGGCTCTGTTATCGCCAAAAGCTTGACTTTAAACTCGTTAACAAGATTTTTAATCATACACCGGGTTGCCCTGTTACCGACTCCCTGCGCGTTCCAGAACATAATTTTGTCAATCATCATAAACAGCTATGTCCGACACGTTTCTACTTTCCTTGAGAATCTCCGAAATAAAGAGATTTGTATCGGATCTTCTCGACTTCATGGATTTCACATTATCGGATTGATATCCTGTCTTCGGTACCTGTCGGGGGTAGTCTTTCCTTCATTATCCGAATGTCCTTATCTTTTCAGAATCACCACCCCTTTTCCTAGTTTTCCATCCCCAATAGGCTCCATTTTTGGCTTGTCGACTTCCTCCTCCTTATTTCCTTTAACATGGACAACACCTTGTGAAGAAAACGATTCCGCAAAAGGAACATGGCGTAGAGGGGTTGTCCCCGAACCTTTCGAAGATGCAGGACTTGTTTTCTAAATCCTTCTTTGCTTCCGCTATAGAATAGTCTGCCTCTAAAAGTGCTTTGAATGTAGAACTACCCGAACTTTCGACGTCACGTGACATCGCATTATTTCTAGAATTGACATCCTTTCCAACCTCCTCCTTTCCCATTGAATGCATACCCTATTGGTCATTCTCGTTCTGCCTTGAAAACTCATCCTTCAAGGCTAACTGTGTCATTACTATTTCCATTTACAAGCGCTGCAAACCTATTCCTCATGTCCAAAGGAAATTCTCCCGACACCGCAAGAAAATCCTTACCCTCCACAATTTCATCGCTGCAAACCTTAGCATTAATCTGCTCAACTGGCCCGTCTTGATTCTGCAACATCTCCTTAACGTTTCCCTATTTCAGATAAGCACCAAGACCATCCTTAGCAGCTTCCAAATTCATGTTTTCACTAGGAAAAGCAATCACGTTTCCCTGTTTCAGAACATCACAAAGTCTTTCCTATTTTGAAAACTTTCCAACAGTTTCCTGTTTTAAATCAGCCCCAATTCTCTCCTGTTTATCCTCCATGTTAAAGTTTTCACCAGGACTAACAATTCCTGTAACAAACGTGTTACCAATAATATCAACGTTTTCATCCATTTTCCTTCCTTGATCATCATTGATTTCTAAACCCTGATATTCGTTTCCTTCACTAGATCCTAATCCTTCAGTCCTAGAAACTTTGTTTTGAATATTAACTGGCACATAAGCTTGCTTTGTTGGTTTCTTGATTTTATCAACCTCTGGCTCATGGTATCCCTTTGTGTGATCCCTAGTTATCGGAGGTTGAGCCCTTTTTTTACCAAGAATTTTCCTACAATATGAATCTTGATGTCCGATCATGGAACAATGTTCGCAATATTTGAATTTCGGATAATTAAGCTTTTGCTAGAAGCCATTGCTACCTTCGAAGTCTATCCAGATTTTGGGAAGAAATTGTACAGAAAGATCCATCTCCATGCATATGCACGCATTCCTTAGCTTGGTGTAACATTGAGTACTTTCATCTATTCGTAAAAAAAGTACCAATAGATTCTCCTACCTCTTTCAGGAAAACATGATGAAAATATCTGAGAGGAAGACTTGGTAAAACTATCCAGAGTGGAACCCTGACAGGAACAACCTTAAGACTAAAATCTTGATGCCAAAAAAAGGCATTAAATCTCACCTTACGAATCAAGAAAGAGTCACATGATATAGCTTTATTCACTTCTTCTTCTGATTGAAATCTAGCAATCACGTGTCTAGGGTCAAGCAACCCCATAGTAAAATCACCATTAACGCCCCAAGATTTGTGAATAGTTTCATGAATCGCCTCCAATGAAGGCCGGTAACTCGAAAACTTGAAAACCATAATAAACTTTTCCGCATATCTATCAAGACGGGAGGCATCTGATTTAGTGAGAGATATAGCCGGATTACCTTCCTTCCGAAAATGAGTCCCTTCTAATGGCTCATTGTCAACTAAAACTTTCTTCACCGCACCCAAAGCTTGCAGGAAAGACCATGGAGGAGGCTTGGAAGCCTCTCCCGATGTGCCACCTTCCCCAAGAGGAGGAAATCCATGGTTGGCTAAGGTAGCCGCCATGGGAAACCCTAGGAAGGAGGCTGGGAGACCTAGATTGAGCGGCCCAGATCCTAGGCAGGGCTTAATCCTACGGCCACAATCTAATTAGGAAAAAATTATGAAGCTGCCTCTAGAATCCACCAAATCGCCCAAACGCTCTGCTCTGCCCTCATTTAGGAATTGTTTTTTATTTTTTTCATCACTCCAACCACATTCCCTATTTTAACTTTTTTTCATCATTCTTTAAATAAATCTTCCACTTTTTCATCATTGTTTTTGTTTTTAATTTAAAAAATTAAAAGAGTTTGAATATTTTATATTCTTTAGGATTTAGGGGATGATATGGATACCCCCAAATATATCAGGAAGGTAGAAGTAAAGTTAAAATTGGAGATGTTTTAGAGGTTCCCTTGGAGCACAATTTTCCATATAGAGCATCACCACGGGAAAAAGTTAAATTGAGGTATCAACCATCCCACATTATTCAAAAGCTAAATTTAGGGGTATCATATTTCTTCATCATTCCAACCACATTCTCCATTTTAATTTTTTCATCATTATTTAAATATATCTTCCTCTAATTTTAGAAATTTCTTATTTAAAATATAATGATTTAAGAAGAGAGAAGAAAGAAAAGTGAGTTTTAAAAAAAAAAATAAAAAAAAAATATAGGGGGATTGCATAGATTTGGGGGATTTCATAGATAAAAGCTATATATATTTATGATTTGGGGGATTGCATATATGCCCCTAAATATAGGGAAAGGCCAAGTTACAATGGGGAGATGTATAGGTATCGCTTAGATAATTCTTTTTCACATGAGCCCCCAAAATAAGTCTTCGGCTAATTTAGGGGATCCCTTGGAGATGTTCTTACCTCTATTAAATTCCTTCTACTCTCCAAACCAAGAATAGCAGTTTATTTATTTATTTAAGGTTAAACTTTGAAATTTAGAAAAGGGGCGATGAACTTGACAATGTGGTGGAACATGTCAAACATGTTTTTTTTCCATCATGTACTGTGAATAACGAAAGACTTGATGATCAACTCACAATTGGAGAGCATACAGGGATCACTTGGGATCAAGACCTTCATTTCTACATAAAATACAATAAGGATTTGGTTATAAAGGATTACTTACTTGTACTAATTAGTAACCATTTTCCTATGTTGATATATATATATACTAGTGTAATACCCGTGCCGTTGGCACTATTGCAGATTACATCCTACCTTCACGGCTATGTCGAATACTCACATTTGGGGTTTTGTTTCGATTTATAAAAACACTTGCATAATTGTTTATTACAACAGTTATGATGAATTAATTTTGTAAAAGTTAATACTCTTGAATAGTAAAACAATGTTAATAAAACTGATCAACGCAACCAATGTGCTAAGGAATTTAATCCAATGTTAAACTGATCGAATTGACTCTTGAATAGTAAAACATGGTTTTAAACAGTCAAAGAGACATGCACACAATATCATTATATCCAAAAAAATGTCATTTTTTTAATAAATTAATTTATCTGAACATGTCATAAGAAAATATACTTCACATAAGTGACAATCAATGTCATGAACAATTAAAAAATCAAAATTTCGACAGAGTTTTCTCTGTATTTTTCAATATTGAAACCTGTCTAAACCTGTCATAAAAAATTACAATGGCAATCAATGCCATGAACACCACATAATATCTCCACACACCAAAATTATCATTTAATTATCAAAATATTGCAGTATAAAACATTTAAGTACATCAAAGCTTTTTTTCTTAAGGAGAAAATTGTCCAATTATCAAAATTATCATTTAATTATCAAAAAACTTGATGCAGATTTAACTAACCCAAATTAATAGGTTAATTAAACCAACTTGTAATACCGCAAGTGCACGGTGTCTAACTGGTAGACAACGGCAAGTACGGGTCGATCCCACGAAGAAGGTGAATGCAATTGATATTTAAGAATTTATCTACACTAATTTATAGAAAAAGGGGTTACAGCATTTTTAAAACTAAACTAAAGATAAATTAAAAACAATAAAAGATAGATGAAATGAGATGGATGGAATGAAATGGGCTTGGTGGGCTTGGACTCACCAATGAGTTAGCAAAATTATCTAAATCTAGATTACTGAATTTAAATACGAGAAGCTTAGGGATGAGAATCCCTTGCTTACACCGAAAATATGATCGTTAAATCCAATTAAATAATATCATGTTTCTATTAAACCTTAACAAGTTAATTCAAGCAAATATGCTTTTACTAAGTATTAAGTGTCTTTTTAAGGCACACTTAATCAAAGTTTAAGCTTAATAATTTTTTGAGAACATGCTTTGAAATTTGATAAAGAGTACTTCTAACTACCAAGCATATCAAGTTTACTTACTTGAACATGCAAGGTGAAAGCAAATTATCAAATTTCAGAAATAACTTGTAATGACAATTAAGCAATCGTTCAGTAAAATAAATCTAAAATAAAATTTACAACCCATTTGGTTTGTCACAAGAATGGTGTCGAACAGTAAATCGACGATTGAATGTGCACGAATCCCGAGACAAAAGAGCTCAAAACCGTTCTGTGGTGGTACAGAACAGTTCCGGCGGTGGAAATATCAAAAATCGGATTTAAATCAAATTTCCCTCCCTGCTACAGTACTGCTACAGGGAACAGTGAAGTGCGATCTTCTTCTCCAGCGAGCCAGCGGCTCTCGCGGCCTGGTTCTCGCTCCTCTCGGCCTCCCTCGTCCTCCCTCGTCCTCCCTCGCGATGCTAGAACCTGCAAAGAAGAATTAGAGTTAAGAAAATCCAGCAAAAACAGAAAAACAAATCGAGAAAACAGGGAGGAAAACTCCCTGTTTCGTCGCTGTTTCGTGACTCTGTCGCGGCTCAGTCCGGCGATTCGTCGGTCCTTCGCGGCTGGCTTCGTCCTCCACGTGATCCTAGAACCTGCAAAGAAGGACGAAATGAATAAAAACCAAATAAGATTACAAATTCAGTGAAGAAACAGGGAGAGGAAACTCCCTGTTTTCGCAACTGTTTCTGCGCGGTTGCGAGCTTTGGCGAGGACGGCGGTTGCGTTGCTTGGTCGGGTCGTGACGGTGGTCGTGAGATGACTGTGTGGACAGTGGAGAGGAGTATGGAATGGTGGTTTGTGATGAGAATCACTTGTGAGGGAGGAAGAGGTTTTGATTTTCTTTCTAAGTCTTTTCCCTTCTCTTCCTCCTCCCCCCTATTGCTATCCTCTTGATTGGTTTTTAAGCACCCACATGAATAGAGGATGGATGTTGGAGAATATGGCATGTGGTGGATGTTTAGTGGGTGGAGAATATGGAATGATGGATGTTTAGTGGGATGTTTAGTGGGTGGAGAATATGGAATGATGTGGTGGTTGTTTAGTGGGTGGAGAATATGGAATGATGGATGTTTAGTGGGTGGAGAATATGGAATGATTTGGTGGTTGTTTAGTGGGTGGAGAATATTCTTGATGTTGAAAGAATATGGGTTGATTGGGTTTGGGTTTAGGGTTTGGTTTAGGGTTTGGTTTATGTTTTCTCTCTCTACTTTGTACCACCAAGTGCACTTCCTTACACCGTCGCCTTAATATGATTTCATCGTTTAAGCGCAAGTTCCTGAAAAGAGATAAAAATGAAGTAATTATTATAAAATATAAGAATCGAAACACTAACATATATAAATTAAGGAGTATAAAATGTATGAATTATGTGTATATCACTCTTGAATAGTAAAACATGGTTTTAAACAGTCAAAGAGACATGCACACAATATCATTATATCCAAAAAAATGTCATTTTTTTAATAAATTAATTTATCTGAACATGTCATAAGAAAATATACTTCACATAAGTGACAATCAATGTCATGAACAATTAAAAAATCAAAATTTCGACAGAGTTTTCTCTGTATTTTTCAATATTGAAACCTGTCTAAACCTGTCATAAAAAATTACAATGGCAATCAATGCCATGAACACCACATAATATCTCCACACACCAAAATTATCATTTAATTATCAAAATATTGCAGTATAAAACATTTAAGTACATCAAAGCTTTTTTTCTTAAGGAGAAAATTGTCCAATTATGGTGGAAAAACTAAGCATTTTTCTTACAGTTCCTTGTACGGCTGAATCCACTTGCAAACAAAAAATGTGTCATACATATGAGACAACCAATTTGAAGTAAGATGTAGTATCAACCTACTATAGTACCTATCCGAAAATCGTCATTTCGGAGTAGGGTGTTTTTTTAACTAAGTTGTCCATAATTACAGTCAGGCACAATGCAAGGTTAGCGATCCCTGAAAAGAAAAAGGAAATGTTTTTAGATTGCAACCAAAGCTTTACAATTGAGCTATGTTTTTGGACCAACCATCAATTTAACCAAAAGTGAAGACTATAAAAAGGTGGAACAAAGAACCATGTGGAAAATTTTCCATCGTACCTTTTTATTATGGAATTGACATTATTCTTTCAATCATACATTTTTCCATTGTATTCATTCCATCAATTATGGTAAAAAAAAAAAAATTTCCATTGTATTATTTTCATTGATATATATATTAAAAAAAAAAAAAAAAACCAAATGATCCATCAAGTGTACAACCCCTCTAAAAAGGACTATACATGAAGGTGTTTCCATGGTCACCATAGTTTAGATTCATAAAAAATTTTAAACCATTCATGGTAACCATGTTTCCATTCATGGCGGATAAATTCTAAATCATGGCAAAAAAAAATTTCATCATACCTTTTTCTTTTCGAATGAGATTTTCATCAAGTGTATTCTTTGGCACTACACATAATTTTTTTTTTTCTTTTAGTTAAATTCATGTAATGAACCCATCCGGCATGGCTACCGTGTAATGCCGTAGCATCTACTAAACTTTCAAAATGGTAGTATAGCTAGCTAGGATGAACCATATAAGAGTTGAGATAACATTCCAAAAATAAAACATAAAAATAAAAAAGGATACCACAGAACATATATACACTAACAACCTGACCGTCAACATTCCTAATAACCCACATCAAACTATAAGCATGTTTTTATGGGAGAATTCAATCCATCTATCTGACTTACAACTTTGCCACATTAGTTTCTCAAGTAAAAAAAATAGGAAAAACACAATTAATTCAATGAACTCACCAATCACTACACCAAAAATACCCATCAGCAACGATTTTGAACCGTGGGGGTAACCCATTGTCACGGCTTAGAGCCGTGGGCTGTAGAGGCGTCGCTAAATCCCCATTCACGGCTATAAATCGTGGCAAAAATATTAGCAACGGTTTTATACTCGAGGACGGTTGATGATTTAGCCACGGTTCTAACCCGTTGCAAAAATGTTAGCCACGGTTTTAAGCTGTGGCCAGGACTAGCCACGGCTTAAAACCGTGGCAAGTTATGGCCAGGGTTATAAGCCGTTGCAATAGTTTTAGCCACGGTTTTAAGCCGTGGCAATAATTTTAGCCACGGTTTTAAGCCGTGGCAAGTAGGATACATAGCAATTTTTTTTTTTTGTTTGGCAATCAAATGACTTATTATTTACATACACATTTTTTGTGGATTATATGAAGCTATCATTCATTGCTTTTCATAATCACTGCATATGAATGTTACTTACATATGTGAGCCAATTAGTAATGGATATTATCTAATGTGATATATGCTGTAGAGGTGAATAAAAGGAATTTACCATTAAGCTAAATCAGACAGATCCTTTGCATTCTATTACAACATATGCCAAGATAGACCTATCAATAATTGTTTGAAGAATGTATTTCCATTGTCTCTTTAGTGATAAACCTATAACAATTGTTTGAACAAGCCCTGGGCATCTGATGATGGCACATGCACCTGTTGGGGAATGCCCGCATAATCCAACAAGTATGGAGATAAGGTATTCTTCTAAAGCTGTTGTTGGGTCTGCCTGAAACAAAAAAGCATTTATATATTTGAATCAAACATCCACATTTAGACAACATTTTCAAACATCCATATTTGAATCAAGTATGGGAATGTCTTATAACTTCGCTTACCTTATTATATGGACAACATTTTCAGAACTCATTAGTCCAGCTTAACTTATAACTTCGAGTCACCTATAGTCCAAATCTATACAAGGAAAAGAATATCAACAGACAAAGTTCAGATCAGATCTGAGAACAACACAACAACAAGGGAGTATTACGACATCATCATCAGGAGTATTCAATTCATTCACAAGAAGCTCAGATCAGATCTGAGAACAACACAGCAACAAGGGAGACAAAATTAAGAATTAAGAACTGCAGGTGTGCTACCAACTGTCTGTGGTGTTGTCAAAAGCAATATTTGAATTACAGTGTCAAATATATATCCCATAGAATGAATAAGCTAATTAGATATAATTAGGTCATATTCAAAAATCTAAATCTAACCCCACATGCTCACACAGAACATAACTGACTCCATTTGGAAGGCGCATGCTTTGTGATGGATGATTAACTGGGAGCCGCACTTAAGAAACCTTAATTAACAATAATAAAAACTTAATCATAAAGTTGTAATGTTATCCAAAATAATAAAGGCAACTTAAACTTTCATGTGACAATCCAATAAAAACAAGTCGTGGTCCTGACTCCTGACAAATGAGTTTGATTCAAAAATTGGTTACACCAATCTCACAACATAGTTCTGCAAATATGTTTATCATCATACAAGTAGATGATTAAAGTGGATAGAAACAATAAGCCAAGTACAATGTGATATGAAAAACACCATAAAAATTAGTCAGAGACTCGTAGTAAGACTCAAAGGTCAATTGTTACTATCTAAATACTCCACAATGATATGTGATAATTGCATGCATCAAGTCTCATGATATGTCCTTGCCAACTAGTATCACTCTTACGAGGTGCACTTTGAACAGAAAACTATAGCCAATTAACAAGGCCTTAGTAAATATTCTCACGTAAATTCGTGGTCTGGATTTAGATAATCAGATAATGTGGACATTTACTTGAGCATTTTGGTGCCCGACTCCTCCAGAAGCCTGATACTGAAAAATTCAGACAGCAGAATTATGATATAACCAAGAAAACAGTTTGATGGCTTTATAGAAACCAATAAATGAATACTGACCAATGGCCGTTGGTACTGTAATTGTTGTTGATTCTGGAACTGCGTCTACATCTGATTCTGTCGAGCTGGCGTTTGCGAGACTTGTGTGTGCAGAACCTGTGGATGTGAATGAAGCTGTGGCTGTGGCTGTGGTTGAAGTTGAACTGCAGGCTTCTGTTGTTCAAATAGCGCGAGCTCCTCAGGCTTCTCCCACTACACATTCATTTTGATGGTTATCTACCAGAATCTGAGATACCACGAAGCAATGAAAGCTTTAGATAAAACACATACCCTGCTCTCAGTTGTTTGACTGTTATAGTAGTACTGTAGTACTTGTAGCCTTCTGGAGAGGTGTGTTCTGTCCAGTTACAAGTTGGAGCCGTTGCCTGCATGCTTACAGGTGCAGCAGGAAACACATGTTCACTGCTCATCATATTGACAGTTTCATGAGTCCTTTGCCAGTGTTCAAAAGCAGAGTTGACAGTACTGACACTGCAACAAACCACATTATCATTCAAGAGTGAACCTAAAGATATAGCTTGAATTGAACAACTATCAAAGCATAAGAAGTGCATGCTAGCAATCTTCATCATGATACTTTTATTGTATCCAAGAGGAAAGAAAACATAGAGAGTATTAAGAACCAAGTCAGAAAAGTTTCCAGATGACTTGCAGGTTTCACTATCTAGCAAAACAGGGAGTGCATGCTACACATGTTCCTATTTAGAAAACATCCTACCGAAAATAACAGGATATAACAATCTTCATCATGATACTTTTATTGTATTCATTGAACAACTTAATATAAACAAAGCGGTAGTAGTATAGAGTAAAACCTGTATACATAATTTTATCCCACTTCTGCTCCAATAGTGCAGATGTTTCAGAAACAGCACCTTCAACAACTCTTATAGTAGAGCTATCTAGATACTCCTCTACGAATCTTGCAACTAATGAAGACGTAGCTGGAGAAATTTATGATGGTTTCAAGACCACAGTATTACCAGCTGCTATAGCTCCAATGACAAGATCAAAAGACAACACTGAAACAAAATAAAAGAAACTTTAATTTTTCTTGACAAAATAAAATAAGATAGTCATTATGGATTACTACAGATGTAACCAACACGAGCAATTGTAACATAAGAGAGTATAAAGGGTGTTGGGTGCCAAACTTATGTCAAGTAAAAAAAGAAAGTTGAAGTCATGCAAGATCATATCCAATTTTACAGTGCCATTCAAGTAAACTATAGGAGTACGAGTATCTGAAAAAATTGGGCACATTAAAGCACAAAGTAGAAATAATGCCTTGTATATTAAAAAAATGAATTTCACAATACTAATTGATGAACCAAATTCACCTTTTCTCTCACGTATCGAGGAAGAGCAATAGATGCCAGATTACAAACAACCATGTACATAACAAGACATGACCATAAAAAAAAAAGATAAACAATTTACAAATATGGAAGATTATAGTGAAATGCAAACTAACATTAACAAGAACAAGAGTTATGGAAGTATCTCAAGTGGCAAAGCGTAAGTACATGAAATTTCAATATCCACATCGATATTGTCATCATAAAACTAAATGAAGGAAGTTACAAGCTAAATAATTGTATGAACAAGCAGTCTTTAGCTTAAATACAGTGTATGTGGTAAAAAAAAATTAGCTTAATGTGATAAAGAATATATTTTCAGAAATTAAAGTGTAGTACTGAAATATGACATGAAATGCTAATTTTAAAAAATGTACTTTGATTGTTGAAAATAAAAAATTCAAACTTTTTGTGTGTTTAAGTCAATATTCATTATAAAAGACTTTAACATGGCAATGATGTCAACAAAGAGTCAATATCATGATATAATATAACATGGAGATAAAGAAGTGATTTTGCAACTGTAATGCCTCAAGTATGATTTTGCATCATTCATTGCAACCTCATAAGAAGTGATTACAATGGGAAATTTGGGACCTATTTGTCTTGGCATATGCTTCTTTCTTATTTCCTGCCTTTCGTCCCTATTCCCGTGATAGATAATTGCATTGATCGAAGGAAAAAACCTGAAACACCCAGTTTTCACATAAGCACATATGTTGACAGAAGTTGGACAATGGAAAGCAGGAATAAACATGGTAACTTTACCTTGTTATCTCATTCACCCAATTTGAAAGAGTAGAAAGGGGAGCTATCACTAAATAGGGTCCATCCATGCCTTTCCTTTCAAATGAGCAAGAAATCCAATGGTTTGGATAGTCTTGCCAAGTCCCATTTGATCTGCTAGAATCCCATTGAGTCCATTTTGCCACAGTGAAATTAACCACTTCACCCCTTTGATTTGATACGGCTTCAATTTTCCACCAGTCAATAATGGAACAAGTTCAACTTGCTCTTTAGCAACTCCTTCCTCCTCTGTGAGATTGGGGTCCATTGGCATTCTTCGTTCTTGGGACCTAGTCAACATTGTTGCAACTTCTCTCTGGGCTTTCCTTTGACAGCAATCACCACAACAACATCAATTATTGCAGATATTTTTTTTGAAAAAATACCTAAACAAATTAAATTGCCTGACTTTTACATCCCTGGGAATCCACCAATAGAAAGTAACTGCCAAATTGCCATCTACTGAGAATCATATTCAATGCAGTATTTAAAGCATGTTTGGTATCATGTTCATTTCATAGAACGTGAATAAGCTATCATGTACATTATGTGATACACTTCATTAAGACTGCTAACATGAAAAGTTAAAACTTGTTTTGTTCCTCTAATCAAACATCTTCCAGTTCTACAAGCAGAATAAGAAATTGCAATAATACGAGATCATTGTTTTAGTACATGAATGCACATGAAGTAGAATTAACACATATATAAATAAACAAAAATGCTAGAAAACTTTGCAACCAGGTAATCTCGAAAAAATGATAAAATCCCAAAACCTGGTTCCCTAGCCTCACTCATAAATAAAAGATATTACTTTTAGTCATTTCACCACATCAAGGGGAACTAAAACATGATTAAATTTGATAAGGCGGAATCTTTAACTAACACAGTTTTTTGCAGTAACTACATTAATAACAACACTCATTCAAAAGAAATGTTCTGCCCTAATAAATAATCTCTCCAAAGAGATTTAAACAACTTACACTGCCTGTTTGTGAGATGGCTTTCCTCTTTCGACCCCCTTTCTTTCCCTTTGTTGGCTCGAGCTCGGGCTCTTCCTTCTTATTCTCTGTTTCCTGAGAACACATCGAATTAAATTAATAAAAAAAACATAAATTGACTTCATAAACCAGACTCCAAAATGAACAAATGGGTATCTGAAAATTTACAAATGTTATGTCATCCATTTTTTCCAACAGGAATTGAGAGTACAACTGAGTCTGCGTAAGAAGCTCGTCTAATTTTGAGAACTGGGTATCGTTCAAAACCAGTTCCTCTTCCCTCTTAACCTCCCCATTCGCGCTCTCTTCCCTCTTAACCTCCCCACGAGCTCGGTGTTCTTCCTACAATGATTTGAGAAAAAACAATGATAATGTGAATTAGAGTGGTGACTCAAATGAAAGATTAAACTAGAACAAAAAATAACCAAAAATATATTAAAAAAAAAGAACTAATTCCAAACGCAACAAATCTTACCTTTCCATGATTCTTCCTAAGATCTAAAAACTCAAAGATATCTGCATGCCATGGCTCCAAATACACAGCAAATGCACCTAAACATATCATGAACCAAACAAGAGCTAATAAGGCAAACATTGCAAACAAACTGAATTTTACTACATATCAAAAGCAAATAAAAGCACCACATTACCTTTCATCTTGCCTCCCCCTTGATCAACATAACGAGCAGTGTCATTCAAGACACGTAGCATTGGTACAATACCATTAGATGTTCCATTGGTACCACGAATGTAACTACTTGTAGCACGAATATTATGAATAGAAACACTAATTCCTCCAGTTGATTTGCTAATAACAGCCCGCACACGCCTTCAGTGTCATTGAAGATAACTAGAGATTGAAGCATAAATGATTTCACTGTCCAAAATCTCAAGTGTTTTGAACCCGAAGTAATCATAATCAAAATCTCTGTCATAAATGATTTCACTGTCCAAAATTGAAGCATTCTGATGCAAACAAAAGTACAATAATCATTCTTAAAAAATCTGACATAAGAAAAATATAAGTAATGTGAAACATGCTTCTAATTTCACTAGAGAATATGTTTAGTATATGAACACTTTATCATTAATCAACTACAACATAGAAACTGTAAAACTCATCAGAAACCCTAAAATGAACTTAAACTTCAACCCTTTGGAATCCTTAAAGAAACCCTAAAATGAACCATTTGACTCTGATTTTCTAAGGAACCCTAAAATGAAAATGGAAGGAGGCGAAACCAAACCGTGAAATTTCCAAGCTCTCTCTGACTCTGATTTTCAAGCTCCTCGATATCTCCTCTGCGCCAAACCTCTCTCTGACTCTGATTTTCAAGCTCCTCGTTCTCTCCTCCTCGCCAAAGCGCGAAACTGCTCTCCTCTCCACTGTAACTGCTCTCCTCTCCACTGTTTTTCCCCAATTTTTTTCGCCAAAGCGCGAATCTGCTCTCCTCTCCACTGTCTGTTTTTCCCCAAATTTGTTCACCAAAGCGCGAAACTGCTCCCTCCAATTAAAGCTCGAAACTATTCTCTATAGCTACGATTTTAAACCGTTGGCAGCTATAGCCATGGTTTTAAACCGTTGCAACTTTTTTGGTGTATTGTTTTTGGCCACGGTTGTATTTTATTAGCCATGGTTTTAAACCGTTGGTCGTTATAGCCACGGTTTTTAGCCGTGGCAATTAAACCAACGGTTTAGAGCCGTGGCCACCTCCCTGTAGCTAAATTGGCCTTTTGGTGTAGTGAATATTGATGGGTTTTAGAGAGAATATGAACCCACCTTTTCACACACCAAAGTCTCTTACCTTGAAACCATTTCAAGGTTTTACAGAGAACATGAACCCACCTTTTCAAACACCAAAATCTCTCACCATTTCAAAAGTAAAAAACCTCTCAATCAACTATGAATTGGTGAGAGAATTAAAGATACAAAGTAAAATTAAGGGGAGTAGAGAAGAGAAGTGATAACCTTATATGAGATTGTTGTTCTTCTGGTGGTTTTGTTGGTTGGCAAAGCTCGTATGTTCTTCTGTTGGTTTTTCAATGGCAAGGGTTGAGCTAGGGAATAGGAAAACCAAAACCTATGTTTCAACTTAAGATGGAAGAGGAAAGATCAATGTTGTGCATTTGTTGATTTGGAAACCTTGGCATAGTGTTTGAAATAGATAAATTAAACTCAACTCAAACCCAAAACCCTATTGATGAAAGTGAGAAATTTGAGAAGAAAGTTAAGGCTTTGGTTGTAGTCTTTAAAAATCCCAAAACCCAAATTGAATGAAAAAGGGTAGCACCAGATAAAGAATAAAAAGTGAGGAACCAGGAAGAAGTTCTTCGCATAGCCTTCTTCTTGGTCAAACCACGTTTTCTTTCCTAAAAAACAAACTTCAATTAACAGGCTATATAACTAATCAGGTCAATAAACAAAAAAGAATAATGAATGCATCACTCATGTTGTTATTGTCACAACAGTCTGTTAGAAGTTACCAAATATTGTAGACATGCATTTAATTCGATTGAGAATGTGTATCTAGCACATAAAGGGTTATTCTGGGCAGACTATACAATGCAACAGTGAACAATGTCCCTATATTCTATATGAAATGGAGCCATTCAATCCAAGAATGGAAACTTTACTGTGAAAAAACATACAGCTCCAAAATTCCATCTTCTTCCTACTCTGGAAAACTATCATTCACATTCCAAAGATCATTCACATTCCAGTAAATCACATTCCAAAAATCATTCACATTCCAGTAAATCATTCACATTCCAAAGATCAATCACATTCCAGTAGAGCATTCACATTCCAGTAAATCGTGTTTTAGTTTTTGTGAGAAAGTAACCTGAAATCACGTTTTAGTGTTTGTGAGAGAGACGGTTGTGAGAAACTAACCTGAAATCACATCAAGAACAATTGCAAGAACATAGCTCGTCAAGAACACAAAGCTTGAAGCAAACCGCCCGTTCCCTTCCGTCAAGAACTTGAAGCAAACCAACTTCATTCAATAACGAAATCAATTAACTAATTAGAAGAAGAAGAAGAATAGAGAGAAAAGAAGTTGAGGTACCTGTTAATGGCGGAAATCCAATCAACTAATTGACTATTTTGAATTAACTGCCTTCCTGAAATAGCTCCTGAGAAGAAGAAGAGAATAGAGAGAAAAGAAGTTGAGGTACCTGTTGATGGCGGAAATCCAATCAACTAATCGACTCTTTTGAATTAACTGCCTTCCTGAAACAGCTCCTGAGACATCACAAAGATCATACAACACCTTTCACTTGAGAAATGTTGAAAGATACTGAAATGACATGCAACTAATGTTAACTGAGTGAACAACATGTAAGGCAAAAATCAAAAAACAAATGAGGAAGCTATGGATGCTACCAAAATGGAAGCATGTACTGAAGCTATGGATGCTACCAAAAATGGAAACATGTAAGGCAAAAACAGAAGCATGTACTGAAGCTACAAATATGTAGTAAACAAACATATGGAAGTTGGATGCTCTATGTGATGCACATATGGAAGCTGTGAATGCTGCAGATAGAGACGTTTTCAATCAAAAACATACTGAAGATGCAAAGAAGTTTTCAGTCAATCAACTAATGAATGATGTGATGAGCTACCTGTTCATAGTAGTGTTATTGAAGAGAATAGTAGTGAGATTTTTTATCTCTTCTTTCACCCAGATTTTGATCTCTTCTTTTTAGTAAGTTTACTTGAGCTTTGCTATGATAAGAAACCAACCTGTTGAGAGATAGTAATTGTGGTTTAGTGTTTGTGTTTTAGTGTTTTAAACCCACTGTCTCTATAAATAAAAATCATGTTCTTAATTCGGATTGAAGCTTCAAAATAAATTAAAGAGCCAACTTTAACACATCGATAACTTGAAAAACAATGAAAAAGAATCTTATATTAACATTTAGGTTAAGTGGATCTATTCATATGCCACTGCATGGGTCTGAATGACTATTTTAAGTGAGAATTCCAGTAACATTTGTGTTTAGGCAGAGTCAAGGCCATGCAACACACTTCGTGAATAAATTTGTACGCCTAGCATGCTCAAATATTTGGATGTTGAACTATACACCAAGAAAATCTGATACTGCAGCCCACTAATCTGATACAGACTCCAACTGTATGACCTTCTTTTAATGGAATTGGTTTTTTTTTATCTGGCAGCTTATATCCGGGTTCATGAGTTCTTCAAGACGTACTCCTTACTTTAAGACAGGGATTCAGCCTCTCCCGGGTGCTCAAAGTGCTCTCCATAAGCTATCTAGGTTTTGCAATCCATCGATCGTTACGTAAGTATTAAGAAATAAACATGTAAAAGAGAACTTTATATCAACTGTAATTGAAGGTATTGACAAAATGTAATAAAGGACCTCACAATTGAGTGGATTGAGGAGCACTATCTCGGATTGTTTCAAGAAATTCAGTTTGGAAACCATTTTGCTTTAGATGGAAATTCAAGACCAAAGGCAGAAATATGCAGGTAATAACCATACTCTTCTAATCTCAGCTTCTTACATCTCTAGGTATACTTGTTTCAAACCTATTCATTTAGACCATTCACTAAATTTTTTTAACATATTTGCTAATCTAATTTTACTATCTTACTGTTTCCCTTTTGTTAGATACCATGTACGTCATCTTCTTCATCCATTTATCTCCCATAACAAAATGGTGCCAATTGCTTTTACAAGTACTTAGGGGCTTAAATGATTGATGACAAATGCACGCTATGCCTTGGAGTGTGCAGAAGTTGGAATTAAGGTCTTACTGTTTGATTATGAAAACTCGTACCATATGAGCAAGATGGACTCAGAGACTCGACATCCTCTCGTGACCAAAGTTCATAACTGGGACGAAGTGGAGTGAGAGCTAGGTTCATGGATCACTTCTTGAAATCACGCTGCTGTCCTCAGTCTACAGCCCAATTCACGTCACCCGCAGCAAGTTGTTTGATCAGCTAGATGAGAAATACCAAGGATTTAGATAGGGAAATCAGCTAGATGAGAAATACCCAAAAATCATCAAAGAGGGATTCAATCATACCTTGAGTTTCTTCTCTTTGGTTGCTCTTCTAGACAAACTCTAAATCCCTGACTACAGTGTTAGAGAGAATTCAACATATTAGACAAACTATAAATCCCTGACTACACAAAAATTACAGAAATTTGTGAACAAAGAAATTCACTTTTAGACAAACTCTAGTTGAAACAATGTGCCCCAAGCAAATTTCACTTAGAGATGAAAATACCCAACAATAATAAACATAAACACTGCAATAGGAACCAATGCTCAAGCAATTTCGCGAAATCAACATTCACTTAATATATATTACACCTAATGAATATTGCCTCATTAAAATCTGATTGTGCCTTTCACTTTACCAGTTGAATAAAATGTAAATGAAAAAAATTGCACCTGACTTAGATATTCAGAGAATCGAAACTATAAAGCACACCCAAAGGAACCAATGCTAGAGTGATTTCATTCCATCAAAATGCATGCTTGTCTATAAAAAGATCAAAATCAATGCAACATCATGATACCCAAATCACTGAAATTGATTCCAAACAAACAATCTACTCTAGGGCTTATGCTAAAATAACACCAAAAGTGAAATCAAAGCTAGAAAATGCAGAGAAGTTTAAAGCTTGGAGAGGGTTGCTTACCACCTCCACCACCACCACCACAACTGAGAGATAGAAGAAATGAGCTGATAATGAGAGAGAGAGCTAAAGTGAGTTCGAGATTGGAGTCTGTTAGAATATACTTCTACTGTGGAGACCGAGCACTTTATTGTGAGTGTTCTCATACAATATACACTACTACTCTACTGTTTTTGAGCTACTGAAGAATTTTGTGACTGGTTTCCATGATTAATTTTTTGACTATATAAAAAACGTAGAAGGTTTACATTGCTCAATTGTGAGGAATCGTCATAATCTAGCATGATTAATTATTGTAAGCTATCCTATTATGTGAAACAAACAAATTTACAAAGTGGTTTTCAATACCCAATGTCTTTCCAAGTCACGCACCGTAATCCAATCTTGTAAATTATAGACCAAACAACAAAAACAATATCACAAAGATGCATCATATAAATTTAGACCTTATCAGTAATTCCCAAGTTACAGAACACATAGGTCTCATCCAATCCATTTGATATATATATTTAAGGGGTCAAACAACAACTAAAATCCATCAAGAGACACTGATGAAGCAGAGTATTTTCATATCAGAGAAAGGTAGATAATAATAATAATAATAATAATAATGAAATTGAGGACTCAAGATAAAAGTAAACCTGAAGATGAACCATCCTTCAATGAAGAAGTATGCACCAAACCCTTTGAAACTTCTTGTTCTGCTCCTTCATCTCTATTTCTCTTAATTAAACTCTCATCACTAATCATAACCATAGTTTTTCTTTTAGAACCCAAATCAAACACACTACTTTTTCTCCCACTTTTAGAAGAACCCAAATCAAGCACAGTCTTTTTCTCACTTATAGAATCCAAATCAAGCTTTTTCTGATCATGGGTGGTATCTCCAAAAACCAAGAAAGAAGCTCTTTGAATGAGGTCATCAAAGGGTAGATATAGTTTCTCAAGATCAATAACATAAAGTGCTTCCCTCTTCTCTTCATGACTCTGCAACATGACCTTATTCCTCTTCACATCTTGCAACACATGGAAAAGCTCCTCAGGAACATCTGGAGGTTTTTGTTGCTTAGAAATTTCATCAAGTTTCAGCTGTTCTTCAGAGTTGACACTTTTGAGAACAGTCATGGCTGCTTCAACTTGCTTTATTGTGTCATAGTGGTTTTGAGCTACTGAAGAATTTTCAGGCTGGTGTTGTTTCAAAAAACAATCGAGGATGGCATAAATCTATCCTCCTATCTCCCCGAGCAACAATGTAAGAAAGATGGGTGATTCAATGAAGTTAATCTCAAGGGACTCAATGAGGTTGGACTCTAAATCCCTAAATTCAATTGAAATTTTAAAGAAATTCTAAATCCCTGTCAATAGTGAAGGTTTACATTGCTCAAGTGCATACTTGCATGAAGCAAAACCACATAAAGCAGTAACAAAACCAAAATTTAGTGTACTTTGACCTAAATCACATTCCAGTAGATCATTCACATTCCAGTAAATCACCGAATCTCACAATCAAACCATACAAAACCCATTCATCAAAATCTCACACAATTCACTAAATCAACCACCAAACACAAATCTCATTCATCCAAAATTCAACCTTTACCCATAAAACCACCAAAAGTTTCCATCAATCAGCAAACACATTGATACCCCTTCATCAAAACCAAAACTTTTCTTTTAAAAAAACAAAATTCTATAAAACCCATTGATCAAACCGCAAAATCTGTCCAAAAAAACATAAAACCCACCTCGATCTGGCCATTCGCAGCTGCAATATGAAGTGTAGAGAGTCGATCATACACAGAGCTCTGATGCAGAACACTGGGGTCTCTCTCAAGGAGAGCTTGACTCTCTCAAGGAGAGCTTCAATAGAGTCCAATATGGGGTCTCTCTCAAGGAGAGCTTCCATGAGATTAGCATCTTCAGACCCCATAATTCTTCAACAGAGACAGAAGAAGAAAAAAAAAATTTCTGAAACAAATCTGAAGAAGAAGAAGGATCTTACCTGGAAGGAGATCTAAACCGAGATTAGATCAGTGTGTTCTTCACTGAAATCTTCTCAAACTTATTCTCGCAGATGAGGATGAGAGGGAGAGGGACAGGAAGAGGGAGAGTTAGAGGAAGATCTTCTTCTTCTTTCGGCCTTCTTCGTCACAGATGAGGATTTTATGGAGAGGGATCCTTCTTCATCGCAGATGAGGATGAGAGGGAGAGGGACAGGAAGAGGGTGACTTAGAGGAAAGCATCGAGGCCAAAATTTCTACTTAATTTCTGCCACAGAGATAATATTGCCATGTAGGACAAACAAACGCCACGTAAGACAAAAAACCGATGTGAATTGTAAGGAAGATATCTATTTTTTTTTTTTTTTAAACCTTCAATATAGAGGAGCAACTATGGCATGTCAGAAATTTTTTACTTATCAACCATTTTCCCAAAATACTCAGACCCTTGTCCCCAAAACGCAGTTGCTTTGAATTGCAACCCATGAATAAAAACAACCAATCGCAGCATTACTGTGGGTCGACTTTCCATCCCACGTGTAACATATGATCTGCTAGCTTTGGAAAGAAATTACCTTTGTTTCCAAATCTACTCAATTTTGTTATTGTCAAGAAGAAATAATAACTTGGGCCTGTTAGGAAGCATCGCCTTGTCATTAAGACCCATCTACGTTCAGCGCACACCACTCTACATATAAAATTCCAAAACAAAATACTTGGGCCTGTTAGGAAGCATCGCCTTGTCATTAAGACCCATCTACGTTCAGCGCACACCACTCTACATATAAAATTCCAAAACAAAATAAATGGGATGCTGGGACCTGAGTTTGTATCAAACCTAATCTGCACAGCAACAATAAATCTCCACTTTCTTTTTATTTGGTCTAAACAGTTTTGAAGCCAGACAGATCCAATAATAGACTTCATTGATCATATAACTCGATGATCATTCTTTTCTTTCATAGAGTTTTTTTTTAATTTTTTTAAATTTCTTTGGTTCCATAATTCCCACAAAATAAACAAAAGTGTGAGGTTAAACAAAAGTCCAACCTACATCGAGCGCTTAACCATGTTTAACCAACCCATGAAAAGAGTGTATACCTCAACCGGCCTATTAATATGAACATCGAACATTAGTTCCAAATGTGACCAAACCCTTGCTGCCAATTCTCCCTTTATGAACACATGCTTTCTAGTTGCATCACGGGATAACGACAACAACTACATTTAGAACTAAGGAGAAAACCAATATCCCTCAATTCCCCAATCAATTGGCAAAGCACGTTTGATTATTTTCCACAAAAAAAACAAAGACTTTTGTAGGCAACAGTGGGTGCCAAAGCATCTTCCAAATACGGTCAAGTACACCCCTGCTTCTAAACAGCTCGAAGGCAGAAATGGTAGCAAATTTACCATCAACACAGAGCGTCCATATTCGGATGTCTGGCCTACCAACTTCACCTTGCAGCCGCTGCGCGTACAGTGTTTGCGCTCTCATTTAAGAATTGTACTAATCGAAATGAAACATTCTCTTCTCATCGTTTCCAAAGATAGCCATTCATCTGCCATCACTACCCAACCAGTGAAATCAAAATTTTTTGCTAAAGCCAATTGTTCATTGAAAAAACTTACATTCCCCAAGCCAATCTTCCAAGTAGATTACTCCGCCAGTGTACCACACAGCTCCAATAGATCTTCGATAAAGAGGGAGGTGCCAATTTTGGTACTTGCTTTCTTATGGGAATACCCCTTTTCAGATATTTTGCGGCATATGTATACCACCCAAAGACATTTGGTGTTCACCAAATTCCACGATGCTTTGATGGTGTAGTTTAGGAAAAAATATCTTACTGAATATCATTATCTTGTTAGGAGTCGTCTATGTAGAAGAATTTCCCTACACGACTTGTGCTCCTAGATCTGTAGGGGCGATTCTTTCTTTGTGGAGTATTGTCCATGCAGGAGAGTTTCTATGCACGACTTATACTCTGGTAGTTGTTTCCTGATAGGAGTCAGTGTATTATTGGCATGCCCGTATTAGGTCGATCCCCAAGATACATGCCTTATTAGGTCTTACGGGTATTGGGCTTAACCATGTGACATATGGACTTAATAGGATGGTATTGTTTGGGTCCATCCTCCTAAACCCAGGTCAAGTGGGCTTCATATTGTCCGGGCTTTGCCACAATGGGCGCGCAATTAGGCCCGTTTTGCTCTGTTGACGAGATCATCCTGACACATGTGCGGCGCAGATTACTGAATGATTTGGTGTATTATCAGTTGTTCCCCTCGAGTTACTGGGTTATTTTGTCGGTCTATTAAGTCACTTTAATAGGAACTGTACAGTCGTGATGTTTGAGCCCTAAACATCGTCTTGAGTGGCGCACATCAATATGAGTATGTGACTGCTAAAAAAAGAGGCGTGAATCTCTGGCTCTATATAAGTTGTCATATCTGCAGAACTGAGTTTCTTAACTTTTGTAATCTTTCTGAAACTCCTTTCGCCTTATTGCTTTTGCATTCTTGCTTCTACTTTCACAAGTGTAATCGAAAGTTCATACTATCTTTCATGGCGGACAAAAGTGAACTTACTCCCGAAAAGGACTTGTCTTTCGCTTGCTACAATTTTTCTCGGGAGAGGTTGCTCGATGAGTTTGGTTTGATTAAAGTCCGGGATCAATACCGGATTCCTAAAGACCTGGAACTTGCCTAATTGGCTCTAAGCGAACCGCATTAACGCTTTCGCAAGGGTTCATCACCTATCATAAGGGCAGGTTTCAATTTGGACTTCGTTTTCTGATTCCGAAAGATATCTGGCCTTTTCTGGCATATCTTCGCATTCCTCCCACTTAGATGGTACAGAGCGGGTTCAGGACCTTGCTCGTCGTTCTTATCAGGGCGAAGGACACTAACCTTCGAGTGATTCTACGGGTGATCCATTTGCTGACTTCCCCTCGGCTAAATGCTCATGGGGCCTGCTAGCTGAGCATGCCAGATTGTCTGGGTCCACTATCGGATGATTTCAAGTCTTGGTAGAAGTATTGTTTTCTGGCTTTTTCGGACTCTCCATATTTTAAGCTGGAGGGGCTTCCATTCGTCAAAAATTTCAAATTTGATAGCAGTAAGCATAATGTTCATCTTCCTTTTTTTTCTCGTCTGATCATTGTGGATGTTGCGTTGAATTGTTGTTTTATTTTCTCGCTAAAAAAATTTATGGTTCCAGTTCTCCCTAAGGAGGAGGAGTTTAAATTTTTTTTAAATGATCTCACTTTCATGACCATCGAAGAGGTTATGGCTCCGAACAACATCGTGCGGAGTGAGTTATTTGAGTATTTTCACGAAGCTCCCACCCTGTTCAGAATGTCTACTAAGGAGGTCTGCGTTCGTCGTTCAAATAAGAGGAAGCTGACGATGCCTAGCCCCACAAGGCAGGCTAAGTTGGAGGCAGTCCTGCCACCTATTACTCGACCCAAGAGGAAGTACGCTGATTTAAATGTCGCTTCTTCTTCTTCTTCTCATCAATTGATTCCACTGGAAAAAGAGGTGACCATTGCGGAGCTTGGATATGCCCACTCCGCCCAGGATATGGTTTTGGAAGGGAAGCGTGTTTTGCCAGAATCTCCTGCTCTGGTTGTTGACTAGAGAGGGATCATTCAGATCAGGTGAGCAGTGGTGGCGGCGAAGCTTCGCAACTTGCTCGACCCTTGAATATGGATCCTGCCACCGAACTTACTGACACTTTTCTCCCCCGTTCTATTGAAGCGATCGTTCTAAGGAGTGGATCTCCTCCCTCTCTCCCGCACTCAGATCCTGATGTTGGGCATCAGACTGAGCCTCCAGCCAAAAAGGCTTCGGCTACAGAGCAAAAATCCTCAATGTGTCCCCTTGAGACAATGGTGACGTCTAGGGGCGGAGCCGACGTGTCCTTGGATCGAAGTGAACTCCACCCTAACGCCTATAACAGAGTACATGCCTTGGAAAAGGCTTTGCTAAATTGCAGAAGTTGTATTCTGACGCGCTTTGTCGGATATATTCCTTAAACAAACAGGGTGATGAGTCTGACACTGTGTCGGACTCCGAGTTATTGCGGGCCACGCCTGCGTATCTTGAGGCCAAGCTGGAGGCCTAAAAAACCGAGCTAAATGCTTCCAATACTGGCTTGGTGTCCGCTGTAGCGGAGGTGGGCGCATTCGAAGGAGTTGAAGCGTGTGAAGAGGTGGCACATAAGGCACAGGCTGAGCTGCAAGCCTGAGTGGTTGAAAGTGAGCAAGCTGAGTCAGAATGGACTACCTTGCGCCAGATGCTTGAGTCCAAAGTTGCTGATGGACTTCGTCATGTCCGCGAAGCGGAGAATCAAGCTACTTCTGTGCTGGATGAGCTAAATCCACTTGACGTATTTGATTTTCACTCGCTGCTTTGACCTAATCACGCTAGCCTACTGACCTGCAGAAGTAACGCACGTGAGCCACAATTCACCGTTGTGGTGGTCGACGACACTCCGATGCTAAAGTCAGATAGGGATCAAAGGAAGGTGTAATGTTGTAACAAGGAATTTGTAGCATACCTTAGCTTACCAACCTCATGTCTTATTTATAGTACAAAGAGTCCTTGTTCTACCAAGCATCGAGGGCATAGTTTAGAAAGAAGATATTTGTGGATATCCTTATCTAATTAGGAGTCATGTTGTAAGATAGGAGTTCCTTGTTAGCCTTGAGCTCCTAAATACGCGGGAGATAGTCCACAATGCAAGAGCAATCCATAGAAGGAAGATTCCCTGTGTGGGATGTACTCTAGTATTGCTTCCTAGTTGGAAGCAAAGAGCTATTGTAGTTTCCCGTCCAAAGTTGATCCTCGAGATACTTGCCTTAGTAGGACTTACGAGTATTGAGGATAGTTGTGAGATGTGTGGGCTTAGCATGTTGTATGAGTTCGGATCCATCTAGCGAACTGAATTGGGCGGGCTTATAACCACTTGGGTCGGATCAATGTTGGGTTGATGCTAGGGCCCATAATTCCTCAAGATCATCATGACACGTGTATGGCTCAGGGGTGTGACCATTTTTATGTATCTTCAGCTACTCCCCTCAAGTTGGTGGGGTGTTAAGTCGGTCCACTGACTCTTTGAAAGGGCAACTGTACTGTCACGATGATTGGACTCGAAGCGTTCGCCTCGAACGGTGCATGACATTTAGCGGGTACGCGATTGCTCAAGAAGGGAAAGTGTGATTTGCCTTCCCTATAAATATTTACCGTTGTTAGGAGGATTTCCTCATTCTTATCTGCGTTATTATTTCGAGCCATAATATTTGTTCTTTCTACTGATGACTGACAATGTTGAACTTCTCCCAAGGATCCATTACCCCTTACTTGCATCAATTTCTTCAAAGGTAGTTTGGTCGATGAAATTGAGTTGATTAGGCTCCGTAGTTTGTACCGTATTTCGGAAGATTTGCAAATTGTTCCCGCGCTTGGAGTTTTAGGCTCGACCGTACCTCCTCATGGATTCATAGGCTTGCATCAAGGCATGCTTGAGTTCGAGCTTCGATTTCCAGTGCCCGACGATGCTTGGCGCTTCTTTATCCATTTTCGTATGCCTCCCGCTCAAATGGTCCCAAGCGGTTTCAAGATTATGTTCGCAATTCTCCTGAGGGCTTATGATGTTGGCCTCCGTTTGACCCCGACGGTGATCCATTTCATGACAAAGGCTTGATTGGACTCCAAGGGTATCTGCATGCTAAAATGTTCTTTTTGCTTGCAATTGGCGGTGGACAACGCTGAATCTTGGGAGAAGCATTGGTTCTTGGCTTTAGCAGATTCTGGTTACTTCAAGTTTGGAAGTCGTAGAGTGTCTCGATACTATTAGTTCGATCTTGGTGAGTTTCTTGGTTGTCGGTGCATGCATATTTTTGTGTGTTCCTTCTGTGATGCTGGTTCTGACATTGTTTCTTAGTTTCAAGGACATTTGTTATTCCGTCTCTTAGTGAGCAAGATAAGCGGATAGAGAGGGAGTTTCTCAAGCTCCCTTTGACATCCGTTGAGGAAGTCATAATGCCAAGCAATGTCATACGCAGTGGGCTGTTGCGGTGTTTTCATGGTGTTTGGCCCGTGTCAGGTTCATCGGCTGAGGGGGTGGTTGCTCGTCACACGAGAAAGAGAAGTTTGGCTCTGCCCAGCCCTTCCAGGCTTGTTTACTTGGAGGCGAATGTACCTCCTATCGTTGTTCCGAGGAAGAGGCAAACATCTATCAGGGCAGCCTCTCCCCTTAGTATGTCACGGTCTGCACAGGTGACACCCTCGGAGGGTCGCGGCCTTCGTCCAGACACTTATGCTTCCCTCGTTGACCTAGAGAGGGAGGAAGTTGGGCCGCGTGTTGATGTTCCGCATCATCGCGGTCCCGAGACGGTTGCTCGCGCCCTTGAGTCGTACAGTCCTATTTTGCTGCACCCCAAAACCCGCAGGATGATTCTTGTTTTGGACATAGCCTTTTTGGATCTGCGAATGTCATACTCGGATGCTCTCTATTGAGTGAACCCCCTGGATGGTCAGTTGCAGAATCCTGACATTGTCACGAACCGCGAGGTCGTGGAGGCCATTGCCTTAGTCACCGAAGCAAAAGTTGTTGGTATGAGAGCTCATCTGAGAGTTGCCCAGTCTAATTTGGCGTCAACTCATGTTGAACTGAAGTAGACCAAGGCCGAATTAGAGCGCCTGGATGCAACTGTGGACATGTGGTTTTCTGACCTGGAGGCTCAAAAAGCCGAGAGGAAGCTGGTGGAGGCAAAATGGGCCATTGAACGGCTGTACCTGGAGGTCGCAGTTGATGAATAGCTTCGCCGCGTTCTGGAGGTGGAGCGGTTACTAGCGGAGGAGCACTCGCACTATGCAGCCCTATTGGGTGCGGTGGACTTTGACGTGTCAGGCAGGAGGCCGTTAATCTCGTCCGAGGTTATTTGGGTTAGATTGGAGCTTCTGGGGCTGATTAGAGGAGAGCACCCCAGTACTGACCTTGACTTTGCTTGCTACAAGAGGGCTACCTTTGGGCCGAATAATCGAGGGGAGGGATTTGGCACCGCGAGACTAACTGATGAGGATGTTTCTCCTTAAAGTGATTGTAACGTCTTTTCCTAGATGGACAATATATAGATATATCTTTTGAATGAAAGTGTTGTTTTATCCCATGTTATCGTGTTTACTTTAGTTCGTTCGTAGACCGTAGAGTTTGTACTGCTAGGCGGAGTGCATGTCTTTGTTAGTCAAAATATATTGCTGCTCTTGGTCGCTGTTGTTGACCTTGTGATAAATTAGGGGTTAACCAGCAGAAATCGTTGTTGGTCCGGGTTGACCAGGCTCCCTCGATCATTGTCTGTAATGACTTCCTAAGTCGTTGGCGGGCGCCGACTATGCTCCTTTTTATTTCGACCGTTGCTACTCGTGCAAGGCAAACTAGGCATGGGGCACCAGAAGTTGTTGTCATTAGTCGCGAATTGACTAAGGTTACATGGTAAGTTTGGCGATCATTATCTTTATTGAAAACAATGATCCCTTGGCGAGTCGTCGTCATCAGCGGACAAGTGCTGACTAGACTCCCATTTCCTCGGCCGTTGTGATCCGCGTAAAGCGAATTAGGCTTTGGGCACCGGAAGCCATCGTCATCAGTTGCAAACTGATTAAGCTTACCTGGTAAGTTCGGCGATCATTGTCTGTATTGAGAGCAATGATCGCTTGGCGAGTCGTCTTCATCAGTGGACAAGTGCTGACTAGACTCCCACTTCCTCAGCTGTCATGATCCGCGCGGAGCGGACAAGGCTTTGGGCGGATGTTCGAGTCTGGCCATAGTCGGGTTTATCCAGGGTCGTAATGCATAACAGTGGAAGTTTTTGGTAAAAGCAAATATTTTATTGATAATAATTTTTGAGATGTTCTACATTCCATGGTCGTTTAAGCCCGTCTCTGACTGTATATTCCAGCCAGTATGTTCCTGGCCTGTTGACTTTAGTGACTCTGTAAGGTCCTTCCCAGTTTGAGTTTAGCTTTCTTGCGTTGACTTCTTTGGTGTTCTGTTGGGTCTTCCTAAGCACCCAATCTCCCACCTTGAACTCGCATGGTTTGACCTAGGGGTGGGCATCCCATCCCGTGATCCTGATCCCGTCCCGATTTTTCCGGGTCTTAATGGGATTGAATAATTTCATCTCGATCCCGTCCCGTCCTGATCTAGAATGGGATGGGATGGGATGAAGATTTTCAATCCCGCCAATCTCGTCCCGTCCCGAGCTAATTTTTTAATATTTATTATTAATATTTTATTTATTTATTTATTTTTATTCATATAAACTTAAAGATGACTGACAGAAACTCATGGTGTTTGCATTTGAATCCTTTCTGGGATCTTCATCTTTTGATGTTCATGATTGCATTTGAATTTCATTTATTTTATTTTGGGTTTTTTATATTATGTAATATCAATTTAGACTATATATGAGTGTCTCTTAAGGCTATCATTTATGGGTTTATCTGAAGTTTCAAGGAGAAAACAGATGAAAACAAAAGCAAATTGAACTCTCCCAAACATCCCAACTAGATTAGCACTTGAGGGAGGTTTGCAATCAATCAAGTGCTCGTTACGTATACAATGTTATAAGCATCTTGAGAGACATATTCAGACATGTTTTTTTTTATCCATTATTATTTTGTTTAAGACTAAAGCCTGCTAGGTAATATGCTACTCACCCTCGGGCAATAGGAGTTATCTTGTAGTGTCAGAGAACGTATATTCAAGAGCTGATCTGGTTTACGAGACCTTGGGTTTTCCATGGGGTTGCCTCTATATTGGTGGGTATTTCACTGCTTAGGTGTTATCCATAACTATTTTCAGATTCTTGCAATTTGCTTGTAGGTATAAGAAAGTTATTTTTCACGCTCTATATCTAATTATAAGAAAGTTATTTTTCACGCTCTTATATGATGATAATCTTCGCAGCAGTCACAGGCAGCACGCTGATCCAGTCCCGTCCCAAACCCGTTTGGGATGGGACGAGGTCGGGATGAGGTTTTTCCCATCCCGTCCCGATCCCGTATGAACGGGATGGGATAGGGATGGCTATATCTCGTCCCATCCCATCCCGTGCCCACCCCTAGTTTGACCTTCTTGTTGTAATATTGCGCCATTCGCTGTTGGTAGGCGGCTATTTTGGTGGAGGCTAGATCTTGCCTTTCATCAATAAGGTCTAGCCCTACGCCCAAGGCTTCATCGTTACCATCTGGTCTGAACTCCTATGTTCGAAATGTCGGCACCTCGAGTTTTACCGAACCATGGCTTCTCACCCGTATGCTAGGGCAAAAGGTGTTTCTCCGGTATGCCCAGAGTATCCCTGGTAGCTCTAGAACCCATTACCCTTTGGTTGCATCAAGTTTTCGTTTGATGGCCTCTAGAATCGTCCGGTTGGTAACCACCACTTTGGCCATTGGCTTGTGGGTGTCCTGGCGAAGAGAAGTGGTGGTCGATGTTTAAACTTTCGCACAGTTTCTTGACCTTGCTTCCTTCGAACTGGGTTTCGTTGTCGCTGACCAAAACTTTGGGGATGCCAAATCTATAAATGATGGTTGCCCATATGAAATTTTCGCTCTAGACCTGCCCTATTTTATATAGGGGGCTCGACTTCAACCCACTTGGTAAAGTAGTCGACAGCCACAATAAGGAACTTTTTGCGGGATGATGCCGAGAGCGGTCCGACGATGTCCATTCCCCATTCGCGGATGGCCATGGGCTAGTTGCCAGAGTTAGTAGCTGGGCCGACATAAATGTGTATGGTGCAAATCTTTGACATTTGTCACATTTGCAGACATTATCTTTAGTGTCTCGCTACATGATGGACCAGCAGTACCCCAGGGATAGGGCTTTATGGGAAAGGGTTCTCCCGCCAAGGTGACTCCCACATATACCGCTGTGGATTTTTTCTAGGACTTGGCTTGCCTCTGAAGGTGGTAGACATCAAAGCAGAGGCCATTTCACTGATCTTCTGTATAACTTGTCGTTTAGAAGAGTGTATCTTGCTGTTTTGTTTTTTAGTGTCCTTGTTTTGATCTTCTCGGTTGGTAGGGCTCCGGTTGCCATGTACCCAAATATTTGAGTCATCCAATTTGGTTGTGTTTCCACTGCGCAGATATCTCTATGTTCAGTTTCATCGAGGCTCGATTGCTCTTGATATTCAATGAGGTCGTTAGAGACTTTGTCGGAGGCTGAGGCTTCTTTAGCTAGCACGTCAGCTCTTTTGTTATCATCTCAGGGGCACTGCGTGAGTTCGCAGCTTTTGAACCTACCCATTATGCCAAGTACTCGGTCGTGGCAGGCTATCATGCGGGGGTCCTTGCTTTTAAAATCCCCTTTGACCTGGTTGACTACCAGTCTCGAGTCGTTGTATGTCGTTAAGCGATCTATACCGATCCCTAATGCTAGCTTTAGGCCAGACAAAAAGGCTTCGTATTCAGCCTCGTTGCTTGAAGTGGGGAAGCCGAACCTGACGACCTTTTCGAGGGTGAAGTCATTGGGGGAGAGAAGTGTGATCCCTGCTCCATTCGCCTTTCCAGTCGAGGACTCGTCGCAGCACAAGATTCATGTTTGGACATCTGAATCCGAGGGTTAATGGTCTGCCTTTGGCTCTTGTCTGCCAATGAACTCAGTAATGAAATCTGCCAACACTTGGGCTTTGATGGCGGTTCTTGGAACACATAGTTTATGTAAAACTGTTCGAGCTCTACCGACCATTTCACCATCCTACCTGATAGCTCGGGTTTATGCAACACCGAGCAGAGTGGATGTTTTGTCAGTACCGTTATGGGGTGGGCCTGAAAGTAGGGTCTTTTTACGACCAGAGCCAACTTTTCTTAGTCCGGGTAGTGTGCTTCCGCTTTTGCAAAGGTTTTGCTGGTATAATATATTGGTCTCTGAGACCCTTGATTGCCTCGTACAAGGGTTGAACTGAGACCATGCTTGAAAACAAACAAGTACAAGTAGAGTGTTTCCCTGTCGTAGGCGTTGAGAATAGCTCTGGACTCCCCATGTATGCTTCAGGCTCTAAAAGGCTTGTTCGCACTCTTCGTTCCAGAAAAATCCCTTGCTCCCTCTAAGTATTTTGAAGAACGGGGGCCATTTGTCGAACGACTTTGATATGAATCTGTTGAGTGCTGCCACCCTCTTAGTCAGGCTCTGAACGTCTCTGATGTTGGCTGGAACTTTCATGTCGAGAAGGGCTTGAATTTGTTTTGGGTCAGCCTCGATTCCCGTTTTGTTCACTATATAGCCTAAGAATTCCCAGACTCGACTCCAAACGTGCATTTTTTGCGGGTTGAGTTTCATCCAGTATTTCCTGAGTTGGTTGAATGCTTCAACAAGATCTTGTATGTGATCGGGGCTGCGGAGGCTCTTGACCAGCATGTCGTCTATGTACACTTCCATGTTCCTTCCAATATGTTATTTGAGCATCCGGTTGACCAGTCGTTGGTATGTAGCGTCTGCATTCTTTAAGCCGAATGACATCACCTTATAGCAATATATTCCCCTTTCTGTCACGAAAAGGGTTTTATCTTGATCTAGGGGTGCATCAATATGTGATTGTAGCCTAAATAGGCGTCCATGAAGCTGAATAAGTTGTGCCCGGAAGTGGTTTCCATGATCTGATCGATACGAGGGAATGGTAAGATATCCTTTGGGCAGGCTTTATTTAGGTCAGTGTAGTCTACACATACCCTCCATTTCTCATTTTTCATTTTTACAAGCACAGTGTTTGCCAGCCAGTCGGGGTATCGTGTTTCCTTGATCATGCCCGCGTTGAGTAAACGTTGTACCTCCTCGTTTATTATCGTGTTTCTTTCGAGTGCCACGGGCCTCTTCTTCTGCAGAACATTTTTCTTCGAGGGGTCCACCTCGAGGCGATGGGTGGATCGATCCTTTCTTCCTTGTGACGGATCGATCCCCACCATGTCCCGCATGGTCCAGGCGAAGATGTCCTAGTTACGCTGCAGCAGCTCCGTGAGTTGCTTTACCACTACTTCGCTTAGGCGGGAACCGATTTGAATGGCATTGCTATTTTTAAGGTTGTCGAGGTAGATTGTAACAGTTTCTTCCTCTGGTTGTCTGGCATTGGGCCTGACCCGGGGGCTTACTGGTGCCTTGTTGTTTGAAGTTGGTTGTTCCCATCCTATATTTTGGGTATAACGGAGGGTCGTCTTGGCCGCTGGGCTGGCCACTGATTGATAATCACCAGGCGGTGGGGTCATCATGTATTGGCATTGCCTAGCAGCTACCTGGTTGCCTTTCAATGTACGGACTGCTCGGTTCATTGGAGATTTGACGCACTGGTGCAGGGTGGAGACTGTTGCTCCCATCTGGTGTATCTAGGGTCTCCCTAGGATAACATTATATGTCGAAGGTGCGATGATTACTATGAACTCTTGAAACGGGGTTTTCTGAGCTGACTGCTCTCCCACTATTCTAGTCAACTGTATCTTTCCTACAGGTGACAGTCTTTCGCCACTGAAGTTGATCACGGACAACTATCAGGGATGGGTCAACGTTGTCTCTTCTAGTTGCATGTTGCGGAACGTATGGAGAAACATGATGTTCATAAAGCTCCCTATATCCACTAGGGACCTCCTTATCTCCCAGCCTGCCAGAAAAATTGTTATGGCCAGGGTGTCATTGTGCGGGAGCTGTATGCCCTAGAGGTTTTTTTTTTCTGTAAATACTAGCGGCTCAGAGGGGCCTTGCCTCCGATCGTGCAGTACCCATTGTTTGCCGCGTATCGTTTGGATCCTCATACCTTGTAGGGCCTTTATCCTGAACCTGTTGGATAGTTCAGACTTAGAATGGGCTCCATGTAGCACACATATTTTGTTAACCACTTGCTCCTTGGATTTGGCTTCTCTTCGCATTGCCCGCTCTTCTCCTAGGGCAATGAAGCTCTGCGCTTCCTTCATTAGGTCTGCCATGCTTGCAAGAGGGTCCAGTGTCAGAAAGTGGCAGAACTTTCCTTTCTACAGTCCGTTAATAAAAGTTGAGACGGTCGTCGCGTTGTTGCACATTTGGGTAGTGGTTAACTCACTGTTAAAGGGGGTTAAAAATGCCTTTAGTGTTTTGTCTGGCCCTTACTTCATTGATGTGAGCGTCTTAATCATTGACCAAGCCTAGTGTACGAGAAAAGATCGTACACCCGACTCGGGGTTTACTAGCATTGTCGTTGTTTCAAGAGCGCAAACTCGGTGTTCGCATGTTACTCGCGTTGTCGAGGGGGGCGAGTTGGTGCCAGGCTGAATGCCCGACGCTTTCGCTCGATTTCCTTTTTCGTATGGGCTAGTCACCATCTTTCTGTTTTGAGGGGAAACAATGCTAGTGAAAAGTTAGGAACTTTTTCGTCTCTACGGACGGCGCCAAACTAATCCCGTTGACCTGCTGTCCTGCTCAAGTAACGCATGTGAGTCATGGACCACCGTTGTGGTGGCTGATGGCACTCTGTTGCTAAAGTCAGATAGGGATCTGAGGAATGTGTAATGTTGTAACAGAGATTTTGTAGCGTACCTTAGCTTACCAACCTCATATCTTATTTATAGTGCAAGGAGTCCTGAATCTACCAGGCCATCGAGGGCGTAATTTAGGAAAGAGATCTTCGTGGCGAGATCCTTTTTCAATTAGGATTCGTGATGTAGAAGGAAAGTTCCATGTTAGCCTTATGCTCCTAGATACATGGAAGATAGTTTCCAATTCGAGAGCAATCCGTAAAAGGAAGATTCCCTATGTGGGATGTACTCTGGTATTTGCTTCCTAGTTGGAAGTAGAGAGCTGTTGTAGTTGCCCGTCCAAAGCTGATTGTAACGACCCGATCCGCATAGTAAGATATTGTCCGCTTTGGGCCCAACCGCCCCGCACGGCTTTAAAAGGCCTCTTAGTATGGGGATCCGACCTCGCACAAAACTAGCACATCCCCCTCCCGCACCCAGGCGATGTGGGGCTATGTCCCACTTTGTAGCTCGTCCAACCCTTCTCGGGCCTATTGGGCTCCAACCCTCACCCTCAGGTCCACCCACTCCAGGGTCTCAAAGTCCACCCCCCTTAGGGCCCAATGTCCACGTTGGCACACTTTCGGCTGGGTCAGGCTCTGATACCATTTTGTAACGACCTGATCCGCATAGTAAGATATTGTCCGCTCCAAACCCAACAGGCCCGCACGGCTTTAAAAGGCCTCTTACTATGGGGATCTGACCTCGCACATAAATAGCATATCACCTTCCCACACCCAGGCGATGTGGGACTATGTCCCCCTTTGTAGCTTGTCCAACCCCTCTCAAGCCTATTGGGCTCCAACCCTCCCCCTCAGGTCCGCCCACACAAGGGTCTCCACAGTGGAGACCCTTGTGTGGGCGGACCTGAGGGGGAGGGTGAGGGTTGGCGCCCAATTGGCCCAGGCCCAAGAGGGTTGGCAAGCTACAAAGGGGAGAGATAGTCCCACATCGCCTGGGTGCGGAAGGGGGATGTGCTACTTATGTGCGAGGTTGGATCCCCATAGTAACAATGCGTTTTAAAGCCGTGCAGGCCGGTTGGGCCCAGAGCGGACAATATTGTTACTGTTAGGATCGGGTCATTACAGAATGGTATCAGAGCCCGACCCAGCCGGAAGTGTGCCAACGTGGACGTTGGGCCCCAAGGGGGTGGACTGTGGAGACCTTTGTGTGGCCGCCGGAGGGGGAGGGTGAGGGTTGGAGCCCAATAGGCGCAGGCCCAGCCCAAAAGGGTTGGCAAGCAACAAAGGGGGGATATAGTCCCACATCGCCTGGGTGCGGAAGGGGGATGTGCTACTTATGTGTGAGGTTGGATCCCCATAGTAACAACGAGTTTTAAAGTCGTGTGGGCCGGTTGGTCCCAGAGCGGACAATATTGTAACTGTGCGGATCGGGTCGTTACACTTTTCCTTGAGATACTTGCCTTAGTAGGACGTACGGGTATTGAGGATAGTTGTGAGACATGTGGGCCTAGCATGGTGTGAGAGTTCGGGTCTGTCTGGAGGACTGAATTGAGTGGGCTCGAGATCATCATGATACGTGTATGGCTCAGAGGTGTGACCATTTTTATGTATCATCACTGCTAAAGCAGCAACTGGCAGAGGAGCAACCTCAAGTGGCTGCACTTGCGGACAGACTGAAGAAGATTTAGAAGAGTCTGAAGCTCGTGAACATAAGTGCCAGGCAGCTCTGGGCTTTGCTTCGATTGTTAGGGGTAGGCTAGATCTACTAAAGAGCAGCCTGACCTTGAACTAGACTTTGATCACTACAAAAAGGTTGTTTATTGGAAGATTAACGAGGAAGAAGTTGTCGATCCAGCGCCCTCGACTGGTAATTTGGGGCAGGCTTCTGACGACGCTGACTTATCTCTTGTAATCCCTTCTGATGTAATTGACCCTTCGGCCTCTGGAGTAGATCCTCCACAACAGCTGTAATCCTTAAGTTATGACTGAAGGGAAACTTGCTAAGTTGTATTTCATACTTGTGCTTTCTATAGCTTAGCTGCTGAGTCATTTCTACATTGCCATGTCATTGTATTGGTGTCTAGACATATCACTCTCAGAAGAGATTTTGGAGTTATTACACTTCAGATTTCTAAGCCATCATCATTCGAGAACACTGGCTTTCTAAGCCATCATCATTCGTTTATGGTAGACTAGGCGTTAGAGTGGACCAAAAGTTATCGCATCAATCGAAACTGACTAAACTTTGGTCAAGTTAGGCCACCTCTTGGCTTTGGGCGTGTAAGTCTGACTTGGGTGTCTTAACTTAAATACTTTGCCCAATAGTCCGAGACAGGGGTCGGATTAGCAAGTTTGATTCTGGAGTCGAGTCGCAATAGATTGTCTGGACTGAATTTCAACTAGATTTGATGAACAACAATGGATCTTTAATAAAGTAGATACCTTGGATTTATTGATAATATCACTGCAGGTGTACTCTACACTCTGTGGGTGCTTAAGGCCTTCGTCGATTGTGTCTCTGCATTCTGGGCCATTCTTTGTTTTTTTAGCCGGATCTTGCTAGGCGCTTGCTTGGGCCCATTAGTTGGCTAGGACCTGTTGGCGAGATCATTGTGCCACATGTACGACATAGATTGCGAGACGGTTTAGTATTGGTTACTCCCTCCAATTAATGGGACTGCGTTCAGTGCCATAAATTCAATGAATGTGGACTCTTGCAGTAGCAATTGGAACCGTCGCCTCCCTATTTCTTGTACGACATTTAATGCTAATGTAACTGCTGGGTGACCTCGTTTTGTCAACCGTTGCGTCTATATATAGGTTGGTTTTCACCATTTCAAGCATTGCCATGAATGTTGTAGAACATGTTCTTCAAATACATCTTTCTAGAAAATATTCTTTCGTGAATCATCACGCCTATATATAGGTTGGTTTTCACCATTTCAAGCATTGCCATGAACGTTGTAGAAAATGTTCTTCAAATGCATCTTTCTAGAAAATATGTTTTGGGTTCTCCAAAGGCTTAACGAAGATCTTTCTTGTTGGAGTCTTCGAATGTTGTGACATTTGCAGCCATGAGTCTTGATAAGACTTGAAGACTTGCTATTGAGTGATGCCACCTGGTTTGAGTGAGCATCAATTGGTTCCATGGGACCTCGTAATTTCTTCTTATATTGCGAAGAGGAGTTATGGACTCCCCCTCAGGGGTCAAGTTTGTCTTCCATCTTCCATTGCTCCCACGGTGTCTCGTGCCATCCGATCTCGGAGATAACATTCCCAACCAACTTTGGGTGGCTATTCCTATTGTATTTACTAGGCTTCATGCGTGATGCCACAACCGAGTGGCAGATTGGTGGAGCGAAGCTCTAGTAGTGGACGCGGCCTGTGGTCTCGAGGTGCTAACTCTACATAACCCCGGGCAACCCTCTTTTGAGGGACATCGCCACCAGCCTACTTTCAAATCATCCTTGCATGGTAGATTAGCAAAACAAAGTATCAAGTGCGTACCGACAGCCTACAACCTATTCGGGTACTTTTGTTTTCACTTCCATATCCTCTCCTGGAAACAGATTGGCGGAGTGAAGTCTTGACGTGCGTTTCAACGGATCGAGACTCACACTGGACATAGATACTTGTAGTGTATAAACTTTTGTACTTGTTTGTCGGGCAAGCTTTGTAACATCATTCTTCGTAATCAATAGTCTTTTTTTCTATAATTCGTGTTTTATTCCTTGAATGAATTTGTATCATATTGGCTTGTGCAAAAAATTCTTCTAGACTGAGAAAAAAAAATCAAAACAATAAGATAGTTTGACTCTGAGCAGAGACTAAGCTAATTTGGCCCTGAAGGAAATGCGCATGGTCTTGGCTCAGACTGTGTAGCTCCCTTGGCGAAGTGTCACGTTTCACCAATGATAGTGAAGTCACTGAAAAGTGAACTTTGTACGAGCAGGTCGTTCCTCGTTGGTTGCTAGCTTTTGGAGTAAGCGTCGGTTAGTCGAAGTCTTGTTACTTAGCTTTGTATTGAACTGGAGTGAAAGACAGATGGTATTTCCAATGGTGGATTCTGACTCATTGTATAATTGAGTCTAGGTTGTCGAAGCTTTGTCTTTGTTTGTATTAGCTTGGTTGTGTTCGAGGGTGGCTTTCACGCTCTGATTCATGCGAGGAAGTGGAGGGTTGTTTTTCGCACAAGCCTCATCCTGGCTCGTGCAATCCGTATGAACTCCCCATTTCCCATGTTTCTTTTCCACTGAGGTGGCACTATCCAGCCATTCTAGCTAGCGGACATTAGGTTTTTCCCTCAAACTGACTAAAGTTTCTTCATCCGTGCGGAGTGATTCTTCCATCTTATTTAGGCTCGGTCTCTGATATGTCTGTCCCGCGGGCTCGAGCTGTAATTGCTAACAATCCAGTTGTTTCAGCGTTGCGTAGTGGAAGTCTCTCACTGAAGGTTTGTCTCCTCTAATGGTCTCTTTCATCTGATTGGTCGTGTACTTGACGCACTAGGGAATAGTGGAAACTACCGCCTCTATTTGATGGAGCCAAGTCCTTCCCATGATGATGTTGTAGGTGGATGGGGGCATCAACCACCATGAACTCCTGGAAAATGACTTTTTGTAGTTGTGGCTCTCCCACCACTATTGTTAGCCTAATCTTCCCTATAGAGAAGCATTTCCCTCCACTAAACTCGATCAACGGGTGACTGGCGGGTGTCAAGTTTTCCTCTTTGAACTGCATGTTGCAGAATGCATTGACGAACAAGACGTTCAAAGAGCTCCTTGTGTCTACCAAGGACCTTTTCATTTTCCACTTCGCTATGAGGACCAAGATGACCAGGGCGTCATTGTGAGGAGAATGGATGCCTTGGAGGTAATTGTCTGTAATGTCAGTAGTGGGATCGGCTCTAAATACATGCATATTGCACTTGTTGGTCCTCGTAAGTGGGTTGCGCTCGCATCTCGAGGTGCATCCTTTTTCGGGACTTGTTGGATTGCTCATCTTCCGGGTCGACCCCGTGAAGGACATATATGATGTCAGGAGCTTCTTTCTCTATCACTTTGACGACATCTTACCTTTCCTTTGCCCGATTTTGATTTTTTTTATGCTCAGGAATTCTTTGAGCTTGCCCTTTTAGATCCAATATTTAATATCGCTTATGAGACTTTTGGAGTACTCAGTGACGTGGCCGCTTTCCTTGTGAAATGAGCAATATTTGTTGTTATTGCACTGGGAGGGATCTCCTCGCTTTTTGGCAGGCCACTTCACTTCTCCCCAATTCTTTGAGCTTGCCCTTCTTGATCCAATACTCAATCTCGCTTATGAGACTTTTGCAGTCCTCAGCATCGTTGCTACTTTCCTTGTGAAAGGAGCAGTATTTTTTGTTATTGCGTCGGGAGGGATTTCCTCGCTTTTTGGCCGGCCACTTCACTTCTCCCCAATTCTTAATGTTCTCATTCTGCTCCCTCTTATTTCTGTCATTGTCCTCTTGTTTCTTTCCCTCCTTCTTGTCTCTGGGACCAGAGGGTTTTTTTTAGCTTCTGTTTCATTTTAGTCAGCCAACATCTAATCAAGAGTGATGTATTTTTGGGCGCTCTTCAGCAAGTCCATCATGTTAGTCGGAGGCTCCAGAGTAAGGAAGTTGTAGAACTGGCCTTTTCTCAAACCCGAGGTGAAGGCTATGACCAAGGTGTCGTTGCTGTAGCCGTCGATGAAAGTTAACTCATAATTGAAGTGTGTGACATACTCCCTCAGTTTCTCGTTCAACTTTTGTTTGAGGGTGAACAGGTAATGCGGGCCCTTCCTGATCCATTAGTTGCTGACAAAGCGGGTAAGAAACACTTTGGCCAGCGTCCGAAATGAGTTAATAGATTTCGGAGGGAGACTGTGGAACCAGGTCAGTGTCGCTTTCTTCAGGCTGGTGGGGAATGATCGACATATTACTGTTTTAGATCCTTCTTTCATCGCTATCACATGCTAGTAATGGCATAAGTGATCGGACGGGTCTGTTGTCCCTTTATAAAACTCCAGCTTTGTCGGGTTGAACTTCTTCGACAATGGCACGTCATGATGTGATCCATGAATAAGGGGACGGTGTGGTTGTACAACAAGTCTGGATTGGTGGCCCCAAGCCGAAGGGGGTTCTTCGAGGCAGGTTTGTCGTCCTTAGATGTTGGGTCTCCGTTGGCTGCTTTTCCACCTTTGGTCCACCGAGAGCTGATGGGGGCAAAGTGGTTTTCTTGAACGTGCTCTCTTGTGTATGCTTGGGACGAGGCTTTTTGCTTCTCCCTGTCTCCCCACGGACGACGCCGAACTGATGGTGTAAAATCTTGTTCTCCTTGACATTGACCTACTCATGGAACACACATGAACCAAAGACCACCGTTGTGGCGACTGATGGTACTCTGATGCTTAAGTCAGACAAGGCTAAAAAAATGTGTAATGTTGTAAATTGTGTTTTATAGCGTACCTTTGTTCCTCAACCTTATGGCCTATTTATCATGCGAGAGTCCTTGTTCAGCTAGGTCTTTAGTGGTGTAGTTTAGGGAAAGATATCTTGCTAGATATATTTTTCTTGTTAGGAGTCGTCCATGTAAGAGAGTTTTCCCTACACGACTTGTGCTCCTAGATCTGCGGGGAATTCTTCCCTTGTTGAGTGTTGTCCATGCAGGAGAGTTTTCATGCACGGCTTATACTTTGATATTTGTTTCTTGATAGGAGTCAGTGTACTGTTGGCATGCTCATCTTAGGTCGATCCCCCAGATACTTGCCTTATTAGGTCTTACAGGTATTAAGCTTGACCATGTGATGTGTGGGCTTAATAGGGCGATGTTGTTTGGGTCCATCCTCCTAAACCCAGCTCAAATGGGCTTCGTATTATCTGAGCTTTACCTGATTGGGCGCGTAATTGAGCCCGCTTTGCTCTATTGACGAGATCATCCTGACACGTGTGCGACACGGATTATTGGACGGTTTGGTGTATCATCACTTTGGTTATAAAGGATTATTTAACTTGTACTTAGTAACCATTTTCCTGTGCTGATATATATAAATATTTTAATCAAACCTTTAATATGGAGGGGCAACTTTGGCATGTCAGAACTTTATTACTTATCAACAAAGATTTACAAACTAATCGGGAGTACATTACAATTTTACTCAAAAATTAAATTTCAAATAAAACAATTGACAGCAAAAAAATTCCTTGTTACCAAAATACTTGAACCTTGAGCACCCACTTCTTCAGTGACCCAAAATACTTGAACCTTTGTCCCCAAAACGAAGTTGCACTCGCAGCATCACTGTGGGTCGACTTTCCAGCCCACGTGCAACATATAATCAGCTAGATTTGGAAAGAAATTACCTTCGTCTCCGAATGTACTCAATTTTGTTCTTGTCAAGAAGTAACAGTAACTTGGGCCTATTAGGAAGTGTTGCCTTGTCATAAAGTCTCGAAACCATTTCTAATTGTGCCAAGTCTGCCAATGCATCCCATACAGAGTTTGTTTCCCTGAAAACATGCTTGAAAATGCACCTAATTGTTTTAATGATGACCCATATCTCATTCCACTAGTTTTCTAGGAACCACAGAACTCTGGTCTCACATTAGAATCATTGTTTCACTAGAGTGGAGTTTGTTTGTATCACACATGTTTGATCCCTTTACTAACACATACCTTCAAATCTTCCGGCATTGCACCTGATTCAGCCAAATTATTCAAATCGTCCCCGAAGAAAAATTGTTTAGCCGCCACACATACGCATTCATCATTTCTAATAACCACCTTCCCACTGCCGTATTATTGTTCGAATACCCATCTACATTCAGCGCACACCACTCTGCAGGGAAAAATCCAAAACAAAATAATTGGGATGCCGAGACCTGAGTTTGTATCAAACCTAATCTGCACAACAACAATAAATCTCCACTTTTTTTTTATTTGGTTTAAACAATTTTGAAGCCGGACTGATCCAATAATAGACTTAAATGATCATATAACTTGATGACCATTCTTTTCCTTAATAAATTTTTTTTTTTTTTTTTTAATTTATTTCTTTGGTTCCATAATTCTCACAAAATAAACAAAGGTGTGAGGTTAACCAAAAGTCCAACCTGCGTCGAGCGCTTAAACATCTTGAACCAACCATGAGAAGAGTGTATATCTCAACCGACCTATAATATGAAGATCAAACATCAGATCGAAATGTGACCAAACCCTTGCCGCAAATTCTCCCTCTATGAACACACTTTGTAGTTTCATCTTGGGATAACGACAACAGCTACATTTCAAACCAAGGAGAAAACCAATATGCCTCGATTCCCCATCAATTGGCATAGCGTGTTTGATCGTTTTCCACACAAAAACAAAGACTTTTGTAGGCATCAATGGGTGCCAGAGCATCTTCCAAATACTGTCAAGTACACCCCCTGCTTCTAAATAGCTCGAAGGCAGAACTGGTAGCAAATTTACCATCAACACAGAGCGTCCAGATTCGAATGTTTGGCCAGCCAGCTTCACCTTGAAGCCACTACGTGTAAAATGTCTGTGCTCTCGTTTAAGAATTGGACCAATCAAAGTTAAACATTCTCTTCTCATCGTTTCCAAAGATAGCCATTCATCTGCCATCGCTACCCAACCAGTGAAACCAATTTTTTTTGCTAAAGCCCATTGTTCATTGAAAATACTTACATTCCCCAAGACAATCGTCCAAGTAGAGTACTCTGTGAGTATGCCATAGAGTTCCAATAGATCTTTGATAAAGGGGGTGTTGCCAATTTCAGTACTTGCTTTCTGATAGGAATACCATTTTGTAGATATTTGCGGCATATGTATACCACCCAAGGAGAGTTGATTCTCACCAAATTCCACAATGCTTTGAGCCTAAAGGCTTTCACCACCTTTGCCAATTCGCAAACACCCAAACCACCTTCCTCCACTGGCACACGCAAGTGATCCCAGGCCACCCATTTCCTTTTGTGCCTACCTTCATTATCTCCCCATAAGAATTCCACAATCATTTTCTGGATTATCTCAAACCTTTGTTTGGTACACAAGATGTTGCCATTATATAAACATGCATAAAACAAAGGACGTGGGAATTAATATCAGTCTACCACCAGCGGATAGTAACCTTGCGTTCCAACCTTGGATTTTGTTCTGAATTTTTGCAATCAAAAACTCTTCAAAATAACTGATCCTGCACTTCCCTTGGTAAATTGGCACATTGAAATACTTATATCAGGAAGCTTTATACTGAAAACATTTTCGTTGCTTGATAAGGACCAGTCTCTCAACTGGGGGCCATGTCATCGAGCACAAACGAACTTTTTCCATTATTAATTTTCTCACCTAATGCATGACAGTATATGTTCAAAAACTTTATGCAACCCATTTTACAGTCATTCAAAAAAATTACGAAATCATCTACATACATGAGTGGGTAACCGATGCACATTATTCGAGAGTGTAAAAACAAAATAAAATAAAATTCATCATTATGGACTAAAGATACTCCACTAATTTTCTCTTAGCAGTTCATCTAATAGAGTTAACTTTTGTTTTTATCCATTTGCAAATTAAAACTAAAATATAGAAATGACTTGGCAAAAGAAACATAGCAACTCAACTCTTGCCGTGTTCTTGCCCAATAGTAGATGAATAATATAAATCCAACAATGCATCCAAAAATCAATTAATTTTTCTCATGCACACCCTATTAGAATATCTATAAGAATAATTTTCTAAAGACACACATGTATGCTCCATATTGAATCAATGAGAAGAGAACAATCAAGAATAAAACGGAAGCGTACCTTGATCCATGATAGCACTTCAAGATAGGGATGAGTCTTGATCTTCCAGTTGATAACGTATGTTTTCTGTATATCTCTCTGTAGAAGAAAATTCCAGAAGAAACAAAAACACACCCACAACTGGAGACCATAACCTAGTATTTATAATTGATTGGGTTATCAGTTATTCTTACTAATTTCTAATTTGGTCCCTCATCAAATTAGAAATTGCTTAAGTGTATCTACACATTAAGCCCATGACATTTTAATACCCTAGCCCAATTAACCATATTAGATCACAATTCATTTGGCTATACTTTAAGATAGCAATACACATTAAATACATGTGTGCCCACACATGTTGGATTTTTCCAACAATCTCCCACTTGGGCCACATATGTTACCTTAAAAATGTGTATAACCTAATGAGCTCAAAATTTGCTATCACATATGACGGTATTTCCAAACAATCTCGTCCATTTACTATACAGGTATAGGACTAAAGGAACTTTCGTCACATTTAGCGCAACTAAATCCATCAAAACTCGCGTATACCCATACAATCAAATGACATAGATCAATCACGGATGCGTAGCATGGAAATTACATGTAACATGATCTAAACATGCATATTTCCAACTGGTCCTACTTTAAACTTTATTGAGATCGAACTTTAACACAATAAACCAAAGTGTGAATAAACTGAATATTTTATTTCTGCAGAAAATACCCAAATACACAAAATCCAATATAAAGCAATCAAATATACATACTTCCACTAAACCAAAATATCCTCAAATGATATAACACCCATATGAGCAGTGTGCTCATGAAAGACCTTGGGTGGTAACTCCTTAGTAAGCATATCCGCAATCATGGAGTTTGTCCCAATGAACTCTATGGAAATCGGTTTATTCTGTACTCTCTCTTTCACAACCAGGAACTTTATGTCAATAGGATCTGGCCTAGATTAGCTCCTGTTGTTGTTGGCATATAGAACTGTTAAGTTATTGTCACAATATAACTTTAGTGGTATTTCAATACTCCTCAAAATGCGCAGCTTGGTGATAAAATTTCGCAGCCATAATCCATGATTAGATGCCTTAAAACATGTTACATATTCTGCTTCCATAGTGGAAGAAGCTATGAGTGTCTGCTTGGCACTCCTCCAAGAAATAGCTCGTCCAGCTAACAGATAAATGTAGCCTGATGTGGATTTCCTACTATCTTGGCATCCAGCAAAATCAGAATCAGAATAGCCTATGATCTCCAACTGATATGATTTCTTATATGTGAGCATGTAATCCTTAGTTCTCTGTAAATATCTCATAATCTGTTTGGCTGCTTTCCAGTAATCCATCCCAGGGTTGTCTAAATATTTGCCTAGCATTCCAACAATTAATGCTATATCTGGACGTGTACAAACCAGAACATACATTAGACTCCTAACAGCTGATACATAGGGAATCTCTTACATTTCTTTAACTTTAAGTTTATTCCTAGGGAATTGTTTAAGACTGAATTTGTCTCCTTTAGCTACAGGGGTGTCTCGGTGTATCTGAATCCCTAAAACAAAAGAAGCTCCACCAAGATCTTTCATATCAAATTTCTTTGATAGAAATTTCTTAGTTTCGTGCAACATGTCTTTGTTATTAGTGGCAAGCAGTACGTCATCAACATACAAAACCAAGAAGATATGCTTACTCCCACTGAACTTATGATACACACAATTATCAACTGCATTTGTCTCGAAACCAAATGAGACAATTACTTGATGAAATTGTGGTACCATTGACGGAAAGCTTGCTTGAGCCCATAGATGGATTTCTTTAGTTTGCAAACCATATTCTTCGGGTCTCCAAACACATAGTTTTCTGGTTGCACCATATAAATTGTTTCATCAATGTCGCCATTGAGAAATGTTGTCTTAACAACCATCTAATGTAGCTCAAGGTCAAAGTGTGCAACAAGTGCCATCATTGTCCTAAATGAGACTTTTTTTGGAACTGGAGAGAAAGTCTCTTTATAGTCGATGTCTTCCTTTTGAGTGAAACCTTTAGCTACAAGACGAGCCTTATACATTTCCACATTACCTTTTGAATCCCTCTTGGTTTTGAATATCCATTTACACCCAATGGGCTTTGTATTTTTAGGTAATGGGACAAGATCCCAAAATTGATTGTCTTGCATAAAGTTGTACTCCTCATTCATAGCATTTATCCACTTTTGAGAGTTAGAATCCTGCATGCCTTGATGGAAGTTGATTGAACCATTTTCCATCAATCCATTATTTTTCTCATGTTCTTGGAGAAAAACTATGTAATCATCCGGAATAAGATTTTTCATTTCTCTCGTGGATTTCCTTAATGGCATTTGTCATTGAGGTTGTTGAGTTTGTTCCTTTGGAACATTTACTTCAATTTGAACAGGGAGTTGTTCAACATTGTCTAGTTGAGGTTCCAGATCTGCTTATTGATCAATGACAGATACATAAACATGTACATTGTAAAAAACAGTAGTAGGAGTCAAAACCAATTCATCCTCAAAGGCAATGTCTCTTACCTTATTTCTCCCCCTAAACTCAACATCCTAAAAAAAATGTCGCAGTTTCCGTTTCAAAATAGACCTAATTGTGGGATCATAAAATTTGTAGCCCCTAGATCGCTCTTAATAACCAATAAAGTAGTTGCTTACTGTCTTGGAGTCCAATTTGTTTTCATTTGACCTATAAGGCCTAGCCTCAGATGGACATCCCCAAATGTGAAAGTGCTTTAAACTAGGCTTTCGACCTGTCCAAAGTTCATAAGGAATATTGGCAGCTGCTTTAGTTGGTACTCTATTTAGGATAAAAGTTGTTGTCTTTATTGCTTCTCCTCAGAGTGATTCTGGTAAGGTAGAATGACTAATCATACTCCTCACCATATCCTTAAGAGTTTTGTTTCGTCTTTCAGCGACACCATTCATGCTAGGTGAACCTGGCATGGTGTACTATGGGACGATTCCACATTCCTCTAGGAATTTAGCAAATGGCCCTGGACGTTGTTCTCCCGAACCATCATATCTTCCGTAGTACTATCCACCACGATCAGATCTAACGCACTTAATTTTCTTACTGAGTTGGTTTTCGACTTCAGTTTCAAAAGAGTTGAATACATCCAGTGACGTTGATTTTTGATGAATGAGAAAAAGGTACCCATAATGTGAGTAGTCGTTTATGAATGATATAAAGTATCGTTGACCATTCCAAGAAGCCGTAGGGAATGGTCCACAGATATCCGTATGTATCAATTCTAAGACGTGTGAAAATCTATTAGCACCTAATCTTTTTTGTTTGGTCTATTTTCTCTTGATGCACTCAACACAAACATCTATGTCTGAAAAGTCAAGTGAATCCAAAATGTCTTCTGACACAAGTCGTTCAATTCTAGATTTGGAAATATGACCCAAACGCTTGTGATATAATTTTGCTGAATTTTCTTTGTTTAGCTTGCGTTTAATACCTCGTGAATCTACATGCAAGGTTTCATTATATGATGCAATAGTATCAAGCAAATATAGGTTATCAAACATACTTAATGAACCAGTACCAACAATATTTGAATTCAATGAAAGACTAAACTGGTTGTTTCCAAATGAACAATTATAACCAAATTTGTCCAATAAATAAACAGAAACGAAATTTCGTCTAAAGTACGGTACAACAAAAGTGTCTTTCAAATCCAAATAAAAACCAGTTCTCAACAATAACCTAAAATGCCCTATTGCCTCAACATCCACTGACTTTCCATCGCCCACATAGATGTATCTTTCAATATCATTTGACTTTCGGTAGCTCAGGCAACCCTGCATAGAAACACTTATGTGAGTGGTAGCACCAGAATCTAACCACCAAGTGTTTCTAGACACTGTAGCTAAATTAACCCTAGAACAGACCAAAGTAAAGAATGTATCTTTCTTGGCACGCCAAACTTGATACTTACTACATTCTTTCTTTCCATGTCTTAGTTTTTCACAAAAGAAACATTCTTGATTTTCCTTAGGTTTCTTTTGCTCTGGACCCTTAGCAACTTCATTTTCCTTTATTTTTTTGCCCTTATCCTTAGAGGTACTTGCCAGATGAGTACTTTCAAATCTCTCTTGCTTCAAACTTTCCTCTTCTTGCACACAATATGAAATGAGCTCGTTAAGAGTCCATTTCTCCTTTTGACAGTTATAACTAACCTTAAACTAACTGAAATGTAAGAAGAGATATCAATACTAAATGCACGAGCAAGTCGTCAGACAAATCGAGCTTTAGTGCCTTAAGTTTGGAAGCAATGTGAGACATCTCCATGATGTACTCCCTTATGTTTCCTTTGCCTTTGTACTTCATTGAAATCAAGCTAGCTAAAAGCGTGTTTGTTTCAGCCTTGTCGTTTTTTGCAAAACGTTTTTCAATTTCAGCAAGGAAATCACTGGCCTTAGTTACCCCTTCAGATATTGCGCCTCTAAAGGCTTTCGGAATGTCGCGCTTAATGATCATTAGACTCATGCGATTAGAGCGTTCCCACATCTCAAAGTTCCTCTTTTCTTCATAAGAACTTTCAGCTGTAAGAGTAGCGGGTTGTTCTATCCTTAGTGCAAGGTATAGATCCATGCAGCCAAGGACGATTAAAATGTTCTCTTTCCAATCCTTGAAGTTTGTCCCATTAAGCATGGGAATACTGTTTGCATGAGCATAAATTGAAGTAGCAGACATAATAGCTGTACAGAGAATAAACCTAATGAGCATACATGTTCACATCATAATCTTAATAAACAATCTTTAAATTCAAACAATTATGCAATACATCTCAAGATACCTAGCACAACATTAATATCAAGTCTTTGGACAGTAATATTAACTTGTAAGTGGTACTCTTGGTGTGGTGATCAAACATAGACAATAACTCCTGTCAAATAATAAGTCTATCTTTGGATCGGCTTATTATTCACATGGAAATCTTATAATTGTCACATATTTATCACTACAAGTGTGTATGCAATTCGGCCAAATATTATCTTTCCTTTAGGCCGGCTAATATCCGCATGAATTCACAAACACAAACATCTTAACATTCTAAATAAATTAATCTACATAAGAGATGTCACTTTGGTGACATCTTATTTCAATTAGTTCAATCAAATGTTAGACAAACCAAATAAATCATTAGATGCATCCAAAAAATATTTAAATTTAAAAATTTTCAAATAAATTGCCTTGAGAAAATAATAAATAAATAACGGACCTAAGTAATGTACCGAATTTACTTGATGTAAGGTCCATTATTTAATTTCCTAATTTTTTTTATTATCAGGGTGGCTCAGACAGATTTTGTTGGGTGCGAATAGCCAAAATAGGATGGATCGATTTTCTGAACTGGACTAGGGTGACTCATCTGACCCAGTATGGTCTGACCTAGTCCCAGCAACCCATCAGACCCAGACCCAATAACCCAAATACCTTTCAATTAAGTTGTGGCCCAATGGAAATTTTCAAATAAAACTGGAGGATCCAATACAGGCCTTAACTTAAAAATTGTTATACACATGGGCCTAATTCTGGTCCAACAACCTAAACCCTAGAAATTTAACCAAACACATGGGCCTTAACAAGGGCCGAATCCAGATCTAGATCTTATCTTGATTAAGTTCAGATCTGCATGTAACATCTAGATCTATATCTGCTTCAGATCTGGTTCGTTCAGATCTTCTTCAGAGCAAAACTTCAGATCTTGATCCATTACAACATAAATCAATAATTACAGTATGCCTAGGAACCAGCATTAGATTAGCAACCAGACATCAAACCCTCCTTTTAAACTTTTAAAAAACCTTGATTTTATGCCAAAAGTTCATCCTAAATTTCATAATCTCTCTAAGAATCAATCATGGAGTAGGTTCTGATACCACTTATTAGAATATCTATAAGAATAATATTCTACAGACACACATGTATGCTCCATATTGAATCAATAAGAAGAGAACAATCAAGAATAAAACGGAAGCGTACCTTGATCCTTGATAGCACTTCAAGATAGGGATGAGTCTTGATTTTTCAGTTGATAACGTATGTTTTCTGTATATCTCTGTAGAAGGGAATTCCAGAAGAAAAAAAAACACACGCACAACTGGGGACCATAACCCAGTATTTATAACTTATTGGGTTATCAGTTATTCTTACTAATTTCTAATTTGGTCCCTCATCAAATTAGAAATTTCTTAAGTGTATCTACACATTAAGCCCATGACATTTTAATACCCTAGCCCAATTAACCATATTAGATCACAATCCATTGGGCTATACTTTAAGATAGCAGTACACATTAAATACATATGTGTGCTCACTCATGTTGGATTTTTCCAACACACCCATGTTCTTCTAGATGCATAAAAAACATAGTTGTTTCGGACACTATAACAATCCTTAACAGAGAAAATACAAGCCTGAAGTAACATTTTCATACGATATTCTTCATCTGAAATACCTACTGAACCAAAAAAACTTTTTATATGTTTGGACTTTGAATACAAATTAATTCTTATTAAAGGAATATATATAGAGGTTAGTGAATGCGACAGACGTGTGCAAGGCTTTTCGCACAAGTGTTGAACCTATTAGAGAATTTTTTTTAGAGCCTTAATACATAAAAGTTCATCTTTGCTAGCTATAAGATTATAAAGGTAAAGTCAATGATATTCAAATCAGTGCCTACCTCCCCCCTTATTTTCCACCAACTGATGTTGATGGTAACTACCATGAAATATAGAATATTCACCTTCTTCTTCTACCTTTTTTTTTTTTTTTTTTTTTTTTTACGGAAAATATAGAATATCCATTTTAGGAATATACTTGAAGCAATTCCAAAACAAAAATGTTTCAGGATGAGTATTTATTTACAATGATCTTCTTTCGTTCTAGATATTTGAATGTTTTGACAAGAACTTAGCATAAATTTTTTAGGGATATACGTGAAGAATGCCTAGCAATCACATAGCATGATAGATCTAGATAAATATTTTATTCCTCAAAATTTGACAAACTAAATAATTAAATGCCATGAAGAAACTTATACATCTTAGAAGTCATTAATGTTGTGAATTATCAGTATATTGATAAACAAAGAACATACAAATCTGACTCGGAGATGCAGCCTACTTGTATATTAATACTTGCATGTGTTTGATGGTGCCTCACTATCTACACCTAAATAAACAATTTGGAACAATGTCTAACACTTAATTACTCTTTTTTGGCATTTTTGTGAAAAAGAAAAACTTGAATAACATAATTATGTTTAGGATTATATATCTTTTGTAACTTTTGATTCAATGTATTTCTTCTGGCTAAACCCATCAGGATCAACCACAACTTACAATAATCTTCACTAACACCCAAACCATTAGTTGTCTTTTATGCATTCATACACTTTGTTCTACTTAACTACCTTATGTTATTCACAAAAAATGAATAATTAACTGAATTTGAAGTTTTTGGCATATTGTTCCCCAAAAATGGACACCTAACAATATAAATAATCTAATTAACAGAAGTAAACAAAAAGTAAACACGATTAAACAAAAACAAAGGTAGGTTGACACTGCACCATAAAAGGGTTTTTTGTTATAGTTCTTACATGTTGCTAAAATGAATTGTAACACTATTGTGCCCATACTAAATGAGGTGATGCTAATATTTGTATCATCAACAAATAAAAAAAAAACTAAAAAATGGATAGTACACATCCAAAATCTTCATAAAGTACTACATTCAAATCCTAGAGATACGTACAGAAAAACCTACATTTTAAATGAATTTTGAAGTAAGCAAATAGTAAGAAAACAATGTGCCAACAGAGAAAGAATGTATGTGTTCTTATTGAGTCATCAATGTAATCGAAACATGTAAAAGAATGGACAATAATCTCTAAATCCAAAAAAAATAATAACGAACTAGCTTAGTACACTTTGTCATTGCCAGCTACATAAAAACAATCTTGTCTGATACTAGCAATTTAGCACCTAATTAATGCTTCAAAAGAGCGAAAAGTGAAACTGCAATTAATGAGCAGATAAGGGCGTTGATCCAGTGACACAGGTAGTGAGAAAGCTGATCCAATATCCCTTGATGGTGCTGGATATGATGTCATTTGTGCTAAAACAGATATAACAGTTCAAACTGCATCAATAAAGACTGCCATGAGTAACCATAGTTGTTTTGGAAGTCTTCATTCTGCAAATGTTTCCCTTTTAACAATATGTTTTAGGTGGCGAATGAAACAAGATTTACAGCAGACGAGATCACTAGTTCAGTTCACCAAATATTAATTTTTATCCATGCAAGCAGTACAATGTGAAGAAGAGGAAGGTAGATTAGTTTAGGTTTCCTCTCTAGAATATCAAATTAATTGAATTGCTTACCACACACATAATAATTTTACTTGGTGTTTCCTACTAGTAATAGAATACACTCATTTGCTATGAAATATGTGTAAGATCTATCTATCCAAAATTTGCGGAAGGAAAGAAGATTAAATGTTGTGGTGCATACTGGTGACAATTGTTTTGCATGCATGTACATATATGAGCACTCAAAAGGTCAACCCTTTGAGGTTGACTTGTCAGAAATTGTTCTTGGTGGTATTAGGCACACTGCAAGAAAGGACACCTTCCCCACCCTTCCATTCCCATCCCATTATCCATTAACATGCATTTACTGATATTATTCATGTATTTGGAGGATGCATTTGTAAGGTATAACATGTGCAAGCAAAGAAGACAGTGTAGTTGACTATCTCATAATTTAGCATATTTGGGGTTTCTGAGGGACCATGATCAAGATGAACACATTTGGCAGACATGATTTTTTACAGGGACGTGACTTCATGTGCAACAATAAGAATTCGGGATCAAGGAGTTTGGTTCTTAGTCCCGTTCTTAGTCCCCAAAACATATGCACATTATGTTATGCTCATAATGGTCAAGAAGCACACTTCACTATTGTTGAAAGATTATGTTATAATCAAGTATGAGAGTTTATATTCTGAAGATTCAGCAAGTATGTAGGCACAAGCAAAGAGCATGGGAGACATGTTGTGATGACAATGTCACTACTAAAAAATAAGTTTTGTGTTTAAGGAAATCTTTGGATGGAAATCAAAGGGTACAGTTGTACTATACTACTTAATAACAATCCTAGTATTCCACAATGAAAGAAATGAAATTGGTAAACCTATTAGACTACTAGCTGGATATCTATATTTCATGGTCCATTTTTTGGGCATTAGAAACTCTTTTGTACAACCCCATTGGTTCAACTGAATAATATCTCCTATTCTGCTACTCATGATCAATATTGGATCAAAAGCAAAGCACGAAATTAAAATGCATTGTACATTGTCATCTTGAAAATAAAACTGCACACTGATCTTGCAGGGCTAGTAGCAGCTGTAGAATTTCCTGATTCAATTGAATGCTCTTCACTTGTTCCTATATTTCACAAACAATGAATTAATTATAATTCTGAAACATGGACAATTGATGGAAACAATATGCAAAATACTCGAATCGAGATCAAACATAAGCATCTTTTGTACAACCCCATTGGTTCAACTGAATAATATCTCCTATTTTGCTACTCATGATCAATATTGGATCAAAAGCAAAGCACGTAATTAAAATGCATTGTACATTGTCATCTTGAAAATAAAACTGCACACTGATCCTGCAGGGCTAGTAGCAGCTGTAGAATTTTATTATTCAATTGAATGCTCTTCACGTGTTCCTATATTTCACAAACAATGAATTAATTATAATTCTGAAACATGGACAATTGATGGAAACAATATGCAGAATACTCGAATCGAGATCAAACATAAGCATCTTAGCTTCCTATCATCAATCTTGTATCACAGAGCATAATATTTAATATGTTTCCCTGTTAACAGGGTGGGTCTTAAAAGTAGAGAATGAAGTAATGGAAATGGTTCAAATATCAATCACAAACAAAAGTAATGCTAAGAGAGCTACCAAATTAAATCAAACCATATAATCAACTAGCTAGCAAGCAAAAGAGATAGAGATAGAGATGGAGATGGCACAGTGGTATGAGAAGAGTTTTCGTGTTCCAGAATATTGGGAATCTTAGCTGGAATAGAGATCAGAGAAGTGTGTGCTAGGAGACTAGCAAGACTAGATTTGATAAGAACCAGCAGAGCTGCCCTGCTGATATATATGTACTTCCAAGTGCTCAATTTATGACCAAATCTCTAAATATAACTTTATCCCATACAGATTCCGATTTATGGTTTGACCCAAATGGAGGCTTAGGTATTTGTTGTGGAAAAACCCCAACCTGCAATGAAGCATATTAGAATTCTCTCTTCCATTGGTCGCACCTTTCAGTGCAAAATCAGTGCTTTCATATTGATTCAAAGACCCGAGACATTTATAACCATTTTAGGATAGGGTTAGGATTTTTGGCCTGCTCAACATCAGCATTAATCTTGATAAAGGTGTCATCTGCATACCGAAGATAATCAAACCTATCTGTTGAGCTTGAAAACACATAATTGAGAGGGCCTCAGTCACTTAACAGAAGATCACGACATCAAGGGATCCCCTTTGATGCTTGCAAATAACCCTTCAAGGGAACCATTCATATTAATTGAGACTTTAGAACGATGCAGTATATAAGCCTGTGGATATCCATATCTACCATTTCACATTGAAACCCATCATTTCTAGCATGTATCGAATAAGCAACCAATAGTGAAGTCCAGTTTGCATATTAGGCTAGGACACTGCTTCAAATTTCTGGAGTGCAGCAGTTCATTGGCAACGAGAAAACTAGTGATAATGCAGAACATAGAGTATTGTTGGACAACTTGGTAAACAAACAATTAAGCATTCTTACATTCTAGTAAAGCTAAGCTAAGCCAGGTAATAAAGATGTTAGGGCTTAACTACCCAAATTCAAAAGCTCAACACCCCTAATTGACAAGTACAGATTCAAAACAGATTTTCGCACGAGTAGTTCAAGTTTTTTCACATCAGGTCCAAAAGCTCAATCAAGTTTAGTATAAAGGAGTAATTTGTTGAATACTCAGGAAAAAGTATAAAGGGCAAGGTTTTACTTCAATTTGGCAGAGGAAGGAGCTTCCAACTCGATAAAGATAGTCGTTGGCCGTTACTGTACTATATATAAATACTCCATGCTCGCATCTATGTATATATATAGAACTAATAATTATATCAATTACATAAGGGTAAAACTTGAAGGAATTCTCAAAGGTGATCTTCATGGCATTATTTTCTAGCTATTTCAACTGCTTGTTTGGTTCAGGATGGGTCTCGATCTTGTGATGAGATGCTCATACTAGACATGAATCGAGAAAAATTCATCCCATCGATGTGATCACATCAAATAGATCCAAAAGTACTCCTCCGTTACCAATGTCCTACTTTCCAATTGGAGCAATAGTTCCTTGCTTATAGGAACTTGATCCTCATCAATCACACTCCATTCACTATCTCTTCTGCATAGGACGCGAGTTAGCTCATTAGTCGTGTTTTCTATGTCATTCTTTGTTATTTACCTTGTTTACCAAATTGGTAAGGGAATAGTGTTGTTTGTAATAAAAAAGATCAGGAGAGTCATATGGTTTGATCATTATAGTGTTAGCTTATTTAAGGCCATTACATGTAAAGATGGCTGATAATACAAATCTAACCCATTAGTATGGGGTTTCTACTATACCAGCAGCTTAAGAATCTGTAATGCTGGAATTCAATAAATTACTTATGAGATTTAGACTCTCTTGCACAAAATAGTTCTTTCTAAGATGGTTGATCATATGTGTGTATTGTGTGTGCCTATGTCATTAACAATTACGCCGTGATATCACAAAGTGAAACACAGAAAACTGTAACAGAATGCACCTAACATGCACATCTGCAACCCAAAGCATCTCATGCCTCTCTATGCTAGGTGGTGGTATCTTGGTATAAACTTTGCAATTCCAATCGAGATTCAGGCTTGAGCCACAGCTATGGCAGATGAACCATCCTCTGAGCCACAACATTTTCATAGTCAATCTCCTAATCAATGAAACCAGATCCAACAAATATGCAATGCATTTTAGATTACTAATCAGTTAAAATACAAACTCACAAACAAAATAACGAACTAGAAATTTAACAAACATGGTATACAAGAGAAATTTATGTATTCCGATTATCTTATGTCACCATTGCCTCTCATTTTTTTGAAATTTGAATGTTTCTTGTAAGTTGTAACTTAGTTTTCATATACAATCAGAATTTTTAACATATCTAATATTTTCAGAAAACATTCCTTCATGTCTGGTTCCTAGTTGATGGTTCAACAGAAAATTTTTCGGAAAAGAAATAATCCATTTTTGGGTTGGAGTTTTTACGAAAAACATAAATTTGGCCAAGCAAGAACATTGAGCACAAAAAACTTTGGTACATAAACATTCTACAACTTTACAACACGATACATTGTCACATTATGCTAACAACTAGTATAATTTGTAAGAATCCAAATATAAATATATAACTAGGATTTAGTCTAACCATTCAAACCCCTCCCAGTAAGTTTAAAATACTTGCACATGCACAAGAAACCAAATATAGAAACATGCAAGTTTTGTTGAGACTGTCCCCTTTGAGCAAAACCCAGAAGGTCATAGCAAGGGAACCCCGACCACCTGTTCTGCCTTACTTGGTCAATCTGTTGGTGATTGCAACAGTCATTGAATGGAAACAGGTAATCTGATGTTATTCAAATTATATGGGCAAAATATGACATATTCCCTTGACTTGGAAATTGCTATATTATGTCATTCAGTAAATGTAAGTTGACTTGGTAAACTACATATCTTTGTAAATTATAAATTTTACAATCCCAAAATCCATTAATTGAAAACTAAACCTAAAAATTCAACACCAGTATCTAATGAAACAAGTAAAAGGGTGAAGTTAATGTGTGTTAACAACACAACTACCTTGGGAATCATAGTAAATGTGAGTGTGTCAATGTCATGGAGAAAACGGATTTCGATATTCGAAAATAAACAAACAAAAAATAAATAATAAGTGAAGGAAAGAAAAACAGTACCTAGCATGGAATCATGAAGGTAGCAACTAGTCCAAGATAGTATCCGTCGAGGGTCCTCAGTTCTGTACCCACAACACAATCAATATTAAGGTACTCTTGAAGAAAAGGTTGTACCATGATCGTAGGACTTGAAGTCACCACATACTTCTTGTTTTTGCAACTAGAGAACACCTTAAAAGCGCTCTCCCTGATGTCTTCAAGGTAAAACCTGGGAAGGACTGCATTTGAACTGCCCTCACTCGGTCACCTTAAGGTCTCCCAAGGATGATTACTACGAAATATTTGACATCTTGGTATTGATACTACGAAACGTATGAAATGATACAATGGTCTAGATCCCCAACTTCACTTCAGTGGATGGATTACTTAATCCATTGGGAAATCAACTGAGTTCTAATACTATAATAGATCCAGTTGATACATACTATCACTAATAATAAGAGAAATGTATAATAGTTACGAAAAATGACAAAGATCGTACAGATGATAACAAAACTAGATGTAAGAAGCAAAAAAATATTTTATTGGTGGAGGTGCTTACTATAAATGCTGTAAGCATGCCTCTTGCTTATGCTTCTTCACTATCTTCAGCATGTTGTGCTTACCTACAGAATAGATCAAATTCTTATTGCAAGCTAGAAACTAAACAATGTAGAAACAACACATTTGTTACAATATCTAAGATTTTGACATAAAGTTCTTGGAAATCAAGTATCCAAAACCAAATAGTGACAGATGTTGGAAAAATACAGAAGTAGACTTAGATAAGATCAACATTCTCTCTAACAACACAAATGTTAAACGTAAGGTGTGACTCACGAATGATGCTTTTTCAGTTTTTCCACGAGATTTTTTTCCCACATGGACGTCAATTCTGTAAGTGTTTATACCATTTGCCTAGCTTAAGACAAATTGGTCCATTCACCTATTCTTACATTGCTCATTGTCTCTTTTGTATACTTCCGTCTTGCAAGAATCAAGCATATCTGATAGAGCTAAGGAGTTATTCCTCAAATGGAGGTTAGTGTCAAACTATCACAAAGGTAGGAAATTTGGCCACTTATTGTTCGGAACTTAATAAAGAACCATGACTGCAAAAACACTGAAGAACGTTTAAAGGGATGTGTTGATGAGTGAATACCCATTCGAAGGAAAAACAGGGGACTAAGGAGCGCTGTGAATTTGATAAGAAAACTAAAGCAACCTAATGATGAGCAGATAACTCGCATATGCAGAGACTAAGTGAGGACCAAGTAAAAGTTTGAGTAAGGAAAGAACATTTGTCACACTAACATCAAGAAACGTGAAAACCAAATATGGAACTTTGAGCAACTACACCAAGAAGCACAAAAGGGAATACCGAATCACAGGAAGGTCAAAAGTATGATACATGGATCAAAATATTGTTCTCTTCATGGTTCATAGAATGAAGAGTAGTTCCAAGGAATTAAACAACTCCAGACAAATGTGGAACAATTCTAGATAAGCATCAAATATATAAGTTTTGAGTAAGTATCATTTTTTTCCAAAAAGCTCTACATTGTGAGTTCAAGGACCAAGATTGGAATTCGAAAAAATATTCATTGGTAAGAAGTTCAAGTGAATATTCTAAATTTAGAATATCAGGTTTAACAAGATTATTCTCACGGTCCCTTGGATGCTATACAAATTAAGTTTGATGGTATAGAAATAGAAGGAAAATTTCAAATTTCTACATTATAAACAACAGATTAATTAGTATACCATGTCTAACTTCAATAGATTGAATGACATTGCCACTGATCATTGAACCATAAACATCTTAACGTGACTCTTTCCAACCATGTATCTCGATCACATATGTAAATATGAAAAAAAATATTATATGGCAATAACTTGGATAGAAGCCATGGTAATCGTATATTGCATAATGATTTACGTCCAATGAATTCAACAAACCTCATTGAACCAACAATGCATCCTCATAATCGTTGCATAACAAAATTTTCATATATTAAGCCAATATTGCCAAATAATGGTTAGAATTTCACCTCTTGCATACAATTAGATCAACAAGATGAGTTCAATCACTGAATCCTGCAAACCTCTTGATATGAACTTTAAATTAGTTGAAACATACAAAATGAGAGAATCGATAATACAAAATCGAACGAGTTAGTCGAAGAAGAGAAATCAATACTCGGAAGAAGTGGAATCAAGATCTAATCTAAGTGTATTGAAACCCTAACCTTGGAGCGATCACTGATGAGTTGAAGCGAGAGAGTGAAAAGATGAAGTCAAAATTTCCTGCCTCGCCGATCAAATTCGAGATAATCGAAACCCTAACCTGTAGATTGTGGTCGAGGGAGGGAGAGTTTGAGATTTTATTTTTTTTAATCCAAAAAAAACAAATGTGTAATTGTATCACGATTCACGAAAGAGTTTGAGATTATAAAGTTGGCAGATGTTGGTGATTGTATCATATAAAAACCATAACTACTTACCTAAATTGTTACAAATATTGTAACATGCCAAAAATGATACAAATAATATTTGGTTGGGTTGCAAATTCGTCATTTTGGCGTAGTGATATAAGTGTTTAGCTTAAGATAATCATATTCAAATTAAGAATCAAAGACAAACTGAAGTTTTGTCATCTAATTAAGCTCTCATATTTTAACTTTTATTATAGTCTTAAATTTTGATAGTAAACCTACCTCAATTTTTTTATCTATTGGAATAAATAAGTAAAAGTAGAAGCTTGGTTTGTCAAAATCCTGAACAGATGTTGGTTTTGGAAGGCAGTAGTGCAAATTGATTCCTGTTGTTGTTGATGGGAAATAGTTTTCAGTGATTTGCAGGTGAGAGCCAACCAACACCAACACGGACACAAAACAACTTGGGTAGACAAACCTCACTCACTCACTTATTCTCTCTTTCAATCTCTCTGTCTCTCTCATAGATATTCCATGACGGGATTTTGTAGCATATGTTGAGCAAATCGATAGAGATGTCCTTTGTAAGATTTGTGATTTTGTTACATGTGCTTAAGGATATAATAATTAGTCCATAGATCAGTGTCTTTTCATGTCTTTCCTTGTCACTTAATTATCACTCTATTAGTGATTTGGTTACATGTGCTTAAGGAGATAATAATTAGTCCATAGATCAGTGTCTCTTCATGTCTTTCCTTGTCACTTAATTATCACTCTATTATAGCTTTGATTGAATATATAGAGTGCCATGTGATATTTGGGATTGGATTAATAATATCTAATCATGATTTCTACAATCCATGGCATAAATGAAAGCAAAACAATAAGATTGTTGTTAAAATATATTGTCTTAGCTACTTAATCAATATAAAGGCTTGAATGCCTTTAAAAATGATATATATATATTTTCCTGAAACCAGAATTTGACAATAAAACTAACAGTTTGAACATATCCGTTTAAAAAAAAAAAAAAAAAAATACTAGGTCTAATCTAAGTAATCAAAATTCGGAAAACCCTTAGACTGAAGTGATGTCATTTTCAACAAAGAATGGTTTTTATGGTACATCAATTGTTTTAAATGTTGGCCTCGTCAATGTGCAGTTCAGCTAGAGAGATATTCTACTACTCGTGTAAAACATTGGTACGATTTAGGGTCCATTCAATCCTTAAGCATTATTTCAACTAAAAACTCTCCTCACTTCACTTAATTGGATCTGGGCCAAAATGAATGACAATTGTCCTTTGCCGAAAGAAGCTTCTTATTGTACCTATCCAACGTCAAACAGTCTTTTATTAGAACTGAGCATTCTATTCCTCTATCAAAGGTGCCTTACTTGATTTTTTCTTTTCAACGTATCTTTGCATTGTTATCTTATGCAATTAGCATTTTTTAGTCTAGTGTTGAGGAACTTTCGCCCAGGCAATTTTCGTGCATTAGTGACATAGATCAGATCTGATGCAGGAGCTAGATTTTAGCCTTGTAACCACACTACTACATGCAAAAGAAATCACTCCATAGTACTTCAACTCCAACTTAATCCTAAGTCTTCAAATTGGGTACTAATCTATGGGTTATCAAAAGTTCTGCTTCACAATTATTATTATTTTTATTGTTTTTTTTTTTTTTTGGGGGGGGTATTATATCACAATTTCAACCACTTACCAAGTAACACCAACAATATAAATTTCCCCATCAATCAGTCCAAAACATTCTTTAATCTCTCCCCACTCTCAATGGGTTCTTCTCTTACTCCTTCCCCACCCCCCCCTACTCTTGGCATTGATTTACAAGTCATTAACATCTCAAAACCTAGGTATAATTCGAACCCAAACAAGTTTTGAGTTTTTGTGCGAATTAGTGTGCAATTTTGTACGAATTTTTGTTGAGATTCCTTTGCGTGCTTGTTGTAATTTACTATGACTCTGGTGTATCGGTGTTTTGGTTGCGATTTGCTTGAAATTGTTATGGTTGCTCTCATTCGACGAAGGAGGTTGCTGGTGTTATGTCTTTGTTTGTGGTTTTTGTGTGACTATTGAATCCAAAACATATTAGACTCGAAATTGAATCACGCAAATTCACTAAACACACAAAATACCAACTGGTTCCCACCACCTCTAAAGTCATTAACACCGCTTAGCTCTTCCATTATTAAAATATCAAGAATGGAGAGAAGAGGAAAAGGGAAGAAGAAGATGGTGCCGGTGGTGGTGGTGGTGGTGGTGGTGGTGGTGTTAAGTATATAAGGCTTGAGAGGAGGACTTTCCCCAAGTTTGTGAGGAAGTTCAGATTGCCCGAGGATGCTACTAATGTGTGTGCAATTTCAGCAAAATGTGAGAATGGGGGTGCTTACTGTCATCGTTGAGAAGCTGCCTCCACCTCCCAAAGCCCAAAACTGTTCAAGTTTCTATCTCTTAGATTGGATGCTTCAATGTTTTCAAACTTGTGTAAATTTGGGGTTTAGACTTTAGTTGATAGATTAAATTGTTGGGGTTGCAGTTGGAATTGTAGTTACTCTTTGGTGTCAATTTGGTATATGCTTGTGTAATTAATATGGACAAGTTTTGTTTTTTCTTCTTCTTTTTATAATATCTAGTGGTTAATGCTTCCTTTCTCTCCTAACTGAAGCTTTAGAATAGGAAACCAAGTTGTTATGTTGCTCTTTCCCTGTGCTAACTTATTCCTTCACGACTTGGTAAGCTTCTAGAAACGTTGGATGAAATAAACTTGTGGAGATATCAAAAGAGGAACCAAGGAGTGCGATTTTGCAAAATTTAGTAGAAATTTGTTTTTAGGGTTTTTTTCAAAAAATTATGAGATTTTTTTTTCTTTTGTAAATTTTGTTTTTTGATAAAAATATTTTTATGTATTCTCAAAATTTTTACATTTTTTTTATACATCAAAATATTTCTTAAAATCCGGAGACTGAAATTAACTCGAAAAACGATATTTGCAGCTTTCAGGTGTGGGGTAATGGGCCTATCCAAGGCATCATCGCTAGTGATAGCCAATCAATTCTTAAGTAAATTGTATAATTGAAAGTTGAGCTTAGGAATACTTGTGTGTCTTCAACCTAATTTTTGGGTTATCAAAAATACCCTTGGATTTGAGAATAGTGAGTAAAGATATTTTTGTCATTTCAAATTCAGATTATTTATGATAAAAAAAAATTCACCCTTCTCAAATATTATTAATTATACATAAGTTTTTAACATAATTTATTCGAAATTTCTAATTATTTATAAATTTATACATAAGTTTTTAACATAATTTATTCAAATTTTATAATTATTTATAAATTATATGTAGGCCCTTAAATGTTTAGAATTTTAATAATAAATTTTTTATTTCGCCCTACCAAACTCAAGCTATTTATATTTAAACTCGGCTCTTTAAACATTTATTAATTACATCCAAGGCCCTAATATAATTTATTTAAAACCCTCCAATAATCTATAAATTTAAAAAGGCTCTAACATCTAATTTTTAATTTTCAATCACAGTCAGTCTCTGTAAACATTCATTAGTTATATTTAAGCCCCTAACATAATTTATTTTAAGCCCTACTATTATTTAAAATTATAAAAAAGACCTTACATCTAACATTTTGATTTTCCATTTTCCCTCCATATTACATATTTTTACAATCAAAATCAGTATATCTTAAACATTAGTTAATGAATATGTATATTTTTACATGATTTTCAGTTTTCAATTTTGCCATCACCCAAATTAAACAATGCCCATATATCCTCGTCCTTTCCCTCCCTCTTTATTCTCCTTCACTTCTTCAACATTGTCGGCTCTCTTCTTCTTCTTTCTTTGTTTCGCAACCAACCCGCCCCCTTCTTCCTCCCTTTTTTGTAATCTTCACTTCTACTATTTACGCACACGTAGTGCACTTCCACCCTAGTTAACTTAACTTTACATGATGTGGTTTCTTAACCTGTGTGGGTGTACGTTTAAATTAGCTACATTTTGAACAATCTCCATCAATCGAGTCTATTCAGAGTAAGTTTCACCTTTCAATGTGTTATTATGCACTTTCAACTGGTAAGTCCCAAGGTTGAATCATCGGCTCTAATACCACTTGTTGGGTTCAGGGGTTGAGACAACGGAACCTTTTTGAACTATCTAGTATGTACACGAGATTGACAGTCAACAGACATGTCCCCAACTTAAGCACTTGCAGCTACCGAGTGTGGGGTTTTTATCCATTTGACTCTACTCCCTCCAAAAGGCATTGTCACTAGTGAGAGATACGTCGAATTTTTATTAACTTCACACAATACTTGATGTGATTCATTAACCCATGTGGGATAATTTCATGCTCAAATTGAACAACTCCAACCTTAGATTGTCCAGCATTATCAGTTTTCATCAGTTTGATAAACTGCCCATTGCTAGATAAATACATGCTCTTCTTAGGAACAATACCCATGTGGATTTCGTCCTATTTTTGGAATGCCCAAAATATTCTCCCAATTTTATTATATTTACAAGAAAACCAATAGGTAGGTGAATAGTAATAGGGGTAATTTTGTAAATTTAAATAAAAAATTTATTACACATGTACCATTTCTCAAATTCAGATTATTTACTATCAAAACTCATTCCTCTAAAATATTATTAAGTATACTTAAATCTCTAACATAATTTATTCAAGGCCCTCTTAATTATTTGTAAACTATACATAGGACCTTAAAATTATAAATAATTATTTTGTTTAGAATTTTAATAATAATTATTATTGCAAGGTTATAATAAAATAAAATAAAAGTAATGTATTCGCGCACGTAGAGCGCGTCGACACCCTAGTTGCTGGATAACTACTTCACTTTCACAAGTGGCCCTTTTGGGTGAGTCTATTGGCATTTTCCATATACAGGAAAGACATAAACCCATTGCTCGATTTGAGCTAGTGAGGCTAGGGTTTAGGGTTTCAAGGAGTGTAAAAGACTGAACAGTAAAGCATGTTTTCTAGAGCAGAAGATCATAGAAAAAAAAAAAGGTAAAGGAAATTTACAAAGGAACAAACCTTTTGCAAACATATTGGATGTTCTACATTGTTGCAAATCCTAGCAAGTGTATTGCTTAATGTTCTATGTCAAATGTTAGCACACCATGAAGCTTTTTAATGCATGTGGGCTTGTGAATTATACTTAGGATCAACATAGTGAATAACTCTTGGGGACTTGAACGGATTCGCCTCTGGCCTCTGGGTATGTCGAAACCACATGAGTTCACTGGGGTTCTATTGATGGAACATGGTAAGCGAGTGGTTATGAGCATGACCAGATTGGGACTTTAATGATAATAATAATAATATATATATATATATATATATATATATATATATATATATATATATATATATATATATATATATATATATATATATATATATATATATTGGCTTAAAGGGCCCAATGGTTTTCCCCTGCACCGAGTTCTAACATGTAAAAGCACAAGGTATATATTAGAGTTCAGAAGGCACACACTATCCTGGACCAAGCTAAATCTATGAAGTAAACTTTGGCCAATATATACATGAACAGTTGCGATGCAGAACTCGGAATATCAAACTATCACAGGCATTACAGAGAAAAAGGGTAAAAGAAAATTAAAACTGAATAGTGAATGCTAAAGTGTCAATCACTTGAGCTTTGGGGTTTAGGTCTGGAATTGAGGGGCAAAAGTTTTACAAGCTAGATTTTAACCCATATATGTTGGACAAATCCAATAATGTGGGCACACATATGTAATATAACGTGTATTGCTATCTTAAAGTGTAGTCCATCTAATATGTGATCTAATAGGGATGTTGGACTATAAGGTATTAATAAATAACATGGTGTAAATAAGGATGTAATTTCTGATTCAATGAGGGGCAGAATTGAAAATTCACAGCCCGTAAGTTGAAGGGTTGTGACTTATGGGCATTATAAATAGGATGGGTCCCCGATTGAGCGTATGCGTTGAAAACAGAAAAAAAATTTGGAATTGTCTTCTGTATCCTCTCAACAGAGAACTAAGGGAAACGCTTGAATCAATCGGAAGATCCAAACAATCCAAACTCATCACAATCAACGGGGAAATCGCTATGGATCGATCGGGTATGTTTCTATTATTCTTGTTTCCATTGAATCAACTAGAGTCTTAAGATTTTGGTTTAATTACAACAATTGGTATCAGAGCAACTCCTGTTGATTCCATGTGAAATTATAAAGGAAAACATACAGTGATTATTTGTTTCATACAGTGATATATATACATTCATATAATATCAAGGCAATTGAATACTATATGTTATTTATGATTATAGATTCATGTAGTTTATGTATCTGGACATGATTATAAAGACATGATTATAGATTCATATGAATAGCATGAATACAGTGATTATGGATTATGTATTAATACAGTGGTTATGTATTAATCCATAATACAGTGATTATGTATTAATACAGTGACTATGAATTAATAAGCGATTATGGATTAATACAGTGATTATTGATTAATACAGCGATTGATATAGCATGATCTGGACCTACAGTGATTATGTATTCATGATTATAGACTTGAATCTATATAGATATGTATTTATGGCAATTGTCTTCACTGTTTCATTGTGAGTGTAATTGTATTCAGTGATTATATTGTAATTATATTTACTATTGAAATAGATTACAATTTGGTGTATTGTACAGTGAAATAGATTTTACTGTTACAATGAACAGTGATATCCGTGAACAGTGAACAATGTTTTCACTGTTACAGTGAACAGTGATATGCAATATCGTGAATAGTGAAAAACGATTTCACTGTTACAGTGAACAGTATCTGCGATTATGCATTATTTAAAAAATCACTGTTACACATATCGTGTTGGATACTCGTGACTGTTCAACATTGACCGCGACTGTTTACCATTGACTGGTGACTATTCAGTTGACTGTTCACGGGCTTGGTGATTGTTCACCTATTGGGTCTGTTGCTGTTATTAATAATTGGGCCTGTTAGTACATTTTACTTTGACTATTGGGCCTGTTGCTGTTGGTAATATTGTTTTAAATTATTGGGACCTATTTAATTTTGGCTATATTTTATTTAGACCCATGTTTTAATTGTATTAAGGTGATAATTTAGTTAATACTCCAAATTTATACATAGAATATAATTTTGGTTTCATGTATCACTATTGTGTTCCTTATTTAAAATTTACACCATTTAACTAATAGGTTGCCAAAGCAACCACTGTTAGAAAAATTGGTTGATTTTAAATAAGTGAGCATGCTACATCCATGTGAAACAATCGGCCCAAAGGAAGATTGTTTTGACCGGACAATCTCTAGTCTTAAATATGTGATAAAGTTTACTTTACCATGCTTTTATTATGTCAGTCCAAAGAAAGGCATAATATTAGGTCGGTTTCATTGTGTACGAAGAGTACCACTTACAGATTGATATTTCTGTTCAAAGACTAAATAACAATGTTGTGCTAGGTATCTTAATATGGGTTTTTTATTTACCTATTGTATGAATTTAAAAGTTTATGCAATTGAATAATGATGTGAATATGTTATTTATGTAATTTATTCTCTGTACAGCTACTATGTCTGCTACTAGTATATCTGCTGGTGTAAATAATATTCTCATGCTTAATGGGACAAACTTCAAGGACTGAAAAGAGAACGTGTTAATCGTTCTTGGATGTATGGATCTGGATCTTGCGTTAAGGATTGAGCAACCCGCTCCTCTTACAGATGCAAGTACTCCTGATGCCAGGAAATACTTTGAGAAGTGGGAACGCTCCAATCGCATGAGTCTCATGCTCATCAAGCGAGGTATTCCAGAAGCCTTTAGGGGTGCAATATCCGCAGGGGTGCAATATCCGCAGGGGTGACCAATGCCAGTGAGTTCCTTACTGAACTTGAAAAGCGTTTTGCTAAAAACGATAAGGCTGAAACAAGCACGCTTTTAGCTAGCTTGATTTCATTAAAGTATAAAGGCAAAGGGAACATTAGAGAGTACATCATGGAGATGTCTCATCTTGCTTCAAAACTTAAAGCACTGAAGCTTGAGTTGTCTGAGGACTTACTCGTGCATCTAGTTTTGATATCACTTCCTCCACAGTACAGTCAGTTTAAGGTCAGTTACAACTGTCAGAAGGAGAAATGGACTCTTAATGAGCTCATTTCCTACTGTGTGCAAGAGGAAGACAGGTTGAAGCAAGACAGAACGGAAAGTGCTCATTTTGCAAGCACCTCTAAAGATAAGGGCACAAAACGAAAAAAGGATAATGAAGCTGCTAAGGGTCCAGCACAAAAGAAACAGAAAGGCAATGAGGGTTGTTTCTTTTGTAAGAAACCTGGACATGTAAAGAAGGAATGTACCAAGTATCACGCTTGGCGTGCTAAAAAGGGTATGTTTCTTGCTTTGGTCTGTTCTGAGGTTAACTTAGCTTCAGTACCTAGAAACACTTGGTGGTTAGATTTCGGTACTACTACTCACATAAGTGTTTCTATGCAGGGTTGTCTGAGCTACCGAAAGCCAAATGATGCTGAAAGACGCATCTTCGTGGGCGATGGAAAATCGGTAGAAGTGGAAGCAATAGGAAACTTTAGGTTACTCTTAGGGACTGGTTGTTATTTGGAACTGAAAGACACTTTTGTAGTACCGTCATTTAGACGGAATTTGGTTTCTATTTCCTTGTTGGACAAATTTGGATATTGTTGTTCATTTGGAAATAATCAATTTAGTCTTTCATTAAATTCCAATATTATTGGTACTAGTTCATTAAGCACATTTGATAACATATATCTTCTTGATACTATTGCCTCATATAATGTAACCTTGCATGTGGAATCACGTGGTATTAAGCGTAAGCTAAATGAAGGAAATTCATCAAAACTATGGCACAAACGTTTAGGACATATCTCGAAAACGAGAATGGAGAGACTTGTGTCAGATGGCATAATAAATTCTCTTGATTTTTCAGACTTTGATGTCTGTATTGAGTGCATCAAGGGAAAACAGACCAAACAAAAGAGATTAGGTGCAAACAGAACTTCAGACGTCTTAGAATTGATCCACACAGATATTTGTGAACCATTCCCTTCGGCTTCTTGGAATGGTCAACAATATTTTATATCATTCATAGACGATTACTCACGCTATGGGTACCTATATCTCATTCATGAGAAATCTGAGTCACTGGACATGTTCAAAGTTTTCAAAGCTAAGGTTGAGAACCAACTCAACAAACGAATTAAAAGTGTCAGGTCTGACCGTGGTGGTGAGTATTACGGCAGATATGACGGTTCCGGTGAACAACGTCCAAGACCATTTGCTAAATTCCTAGAGGAATGTGGAATCGTCCCACAGTATACCATGCCGGGATCACCTAGCATGAATGGTGTAGCTGAAAGACGAAACCGAACTCTTAAGGACATGGTAAGGAGTATGATCAGTCATTCTACCTTACCTGAATCACTCTGGGGAGAAGCACTAAAGACTGCAGCTTACATCCTTAATAGAGTACTAACTAAAGCAGCTGCCAAAACACCTTATGAACTTTGGACAGGCAGAAGACCTAGTCTAAAGCATTTTCACATTTGGGGATGTTCAATTGAAGCAAGGCCTTATCGGCCGAATGAAAAGAAATTGGACTCCAAAACAGTGAGCAGCTACTTCATTGGCTACTCTGAGCGATCTAGGGGCTACAAGTTCTATAATCCCACTATTAAGTCCATTTTTGAAACGGGGACAACAACATTTTTTGAGGATGTCGAGTTTGGGGGGAGAAATCAGGTAAGAGACATTGTCTTTGAGGAGGAATCAATTTCGACTCCTACTACTGTTGTTGACAATGTACATGTTCCAATACCTGTCATTGATCAAGTAGCAGATCTGGAACCTCAACAGGACAATGTTGAACTACTCCCTGCTCCAATTGAATTAAATATTCCAGAATAACAAACTCAACAACCTCAAGATCAAATGCCATTAAGGAGATCCACGAGAGAAAAGAGAAGAGCTATTCCGGATGATTATATGGTATTTCTCGAAGAACATGAGGAAAATGATGGATTGGTGGAAAATGATCCAATCAACTTCCATCAATCCATGCAGGATTCTAACTCTCAAAAGTGGATAGATGCTATGAATGAGGAGTACAAGTCTATGCAAGACAATCAAGTTTGGGATCTTGTCCCATTACCTGAAAATACTAAGCCTATTGGTTGTAAATGGATATTCAAAACCAAGAAGGACTCAAAAGGTAATGTGGAAAGGTATAAAGCTCGTCTTGTAGCTAAAGGCTTCACTCAAAAGGAAGGCATCGACTATAAAGAGACTTTCTCTCCGGTGTCAAAGAAAGACTCATTTAGGACAATCATGGCTCTTGTTGCACATTTTGACTTTGAGTTGCATCAGATGGATGTTAAAACAGCGTTTCTCAATGGCGACATTGATGAAACAATTTATATGGTGCAACCAGAAAACTTTGTGTCTGGAGACCCAAAGAATATGGTTTGCAGACTAAAGAAATCCATCTATGGGCTCAAGCAAGCTTCCCGTCAATGGTACTACAAATTTCATCAAGTAATTGTCTCGTTTGGTTTTGAGACAAATGTTGTTGATAACTGTGTGTATCATAAGTTCAGTGGGAGTAAGCATATCTTCTTGGTTTTGTATGTTGATGACATATTGCTTGCCACTAATAATATAGACATGTTGCACGAAACTAAGAAATTTCTATCAAAGAAATTTGAAATGAAAAATCTTGGTGAAGCTTCTTTTGTCTTAGGGATTCAGATATACCGGGATCATTTTCGGGGTATTCTTGGATTATCACAAAATGGCTATATAGAAAAAGTGCTTAAAAGGTTTGGCATGCAAGATTGTAAACCAGAAGATACCCCTATATCTAAAGGAGACAAATTCAGTCTTAAACAGTGTCCTAGGACTAAACTTGAAGTTGTAGAGATGCAAAAGTTCCCCTATGCATCCGTTGTTGGGAGTCTTATGTATGCTCAAGTATGTACACGTCCAGACATAGCATTCATTGTTGGAATGCTTGGCAGATATTTGGATAACCCTGGGATGAATCACTGGAAAGCAGCTAAACGGGTTATGAGATATTTACAGAGAACTAAGGATTACATGCTCACATACAAGAGATCAGATCAGTTGGAGATCATAGGGTATGCTGATTCTGATTTTGCTGGATGCCAAGATAGTAGAAAATCTACATCAGGCTACATTTATCTGTTAGCTGGAGGAGCTATTTCTTGGAGAAGTGCTAAACAGACACTCATAGCTTATTCCACCATGGAAGCAGAATATGTGGCGTGTTTTGAGGCCTCCAACCACGGATTATGGCTGCGTTATTTTGTCACTGGGCTGCGCATTTTGAATGACATAGAAAGACCACTAAAGTTATATTGTGACAATAAGTCAGCAGTTTTATATGCCAACAACAACAGGAGCTCGTCTAGGTCAAATCATATTGACATAAAGTTCCTGGTTGTGAAGGAGAGAGTAGAGAATAAACAGATTTTCATAGAGCATATTGGGACACACTCCATGATTGCGGATCCGCTTACTAAGGGATTACCACCCAAGGTCTTTCATGAGCACACCGCTCATATGGGTGTTATGTCACATGAGGATATCATGGTTTAGTGGGAGTTTTGTTGTTCTATGATGGATTTTTGGACACATTGGTGTAATTTAGTATTTTCTGCAGAAATAAAGTCTTCAGTCAATTGTCTGTTTATTATATGTTTGATCTCATTAAAGATTAAAGTTGGACCAGTTGGAAATAGACATGTTTGGATCACATCACATGTAATTTCCATGTTCTACATCCATGTTTGATCTATGTCATTTGATTATATTGGTATATGTGACTATTGATGGATTTAGTTACGCTAGATGTGACGAAAATCGCTTTAATCCTGTATCAGTATAGTCAATGGATGAGATTGTTTCGGAATACCTTTACTTGTGATAGCAAGTTTTGAGCTCCTAAGGTTATACACATTAAAGATAACATATATGGCCCAAGTGGGAGATTGTTGGACAAATCCAATAATGTGGGCACACATATGTAATATAACGTGTATTGCTATCTTAAAGTGTAGTCAATCTAATATGTGATCTAATAAGGATGTTGGACTATAAGATATTAATAAATAACATGGTGTAAATAAGGATGTAATTTCTAATTCAATGAGGGGCAGAATTGGAAATTCACAGCCCGTAAGTTGAAGGGTTGTGACTTATGGGCATTATAAATAGGATGGGTCCCCGATTGAGCGTATGCGTTGAAAACAGAAAAAACTTTTGAAATTGTCTTCTGTATCCTCTCAACAGAGAACTATGGGAAACGCTTGAATCAATCGGAAGATCCAAACTCATCACAATCAACGGGAAAATCGCTATGGATCGATCGGGTATGTTTCTATTCTTCTTGTTTCCATTGAATCAACTAGAGTCTTGAGATTTTGGTTTAATTACAACAATATAGTGGTATCTTCACCAACAAACTCATTTCTACTGATGCACACTTTTCTTCTTTTACTTTTCTATTTCTTGTTTCAACATTTTTTGAGTTTTAAACTTCTTGGGGTGGGGCAGTGTAAAAACTGAAAAACCCAGTTCATTCTCTTCTTCTTTATTTATTTATTTATTTATTTTTCCCTCTTTATCTTCCTCTCCTTTCTCTACTATTTATTATTAATGGTCTTCCATGGAGGTTTTTTTGTTTTGTTTTAAATCAAACATACCCAAAGAGGTTAACATGTCTCCTCCACAGCCTGTGCTCTTCATAAAGTGAGTAGGCCGCAGATTACAAATGCAACTGATAAATGATAACAGCATTGGAGTAATGTAGTTTCTTTCATAGGTATAAAACTGTACAGATACACGTCGAGAAACTCAGCAGGATGTATTTCAGGTGAAAAGTTTCTCTGACAGGATATTTTTGCACTTTTATCAGTCTACTGTAACTATACACTACAATGATGCTACAGTAAAATTACATGCAACAAGGTCACGTCAAGCCTAGTGCTTGTTTATTCATGGGAAGTCAAGTTTCTTGAACCAGTCAACAATGGTGTTCGCAAGAACCCGAGTATCATTTAGTGAGAGAGTCTTTAATCCTTGAGCTAGAGCATCTGCTGGAGTGTAAGCATAACAACTTGCCATCTCAGATCCTGAAATGTTAGAAACCTTCATTGGTCAAAGAACAGTTAATGCAATGAGCGGTTAATTTAGTTGAAACTTTCAGCATTGCACATAGAACCAATTTCACAGGCAGCTCAGATCAAACACCAATATTTAGTGAGTTTTTGCTCAGGATCAGGAAAAAAATAAAGGGAGGAACAGTCAATCTCAGCATGAGTGGGTGCAGAACCATGTCACAAAAACATGCAAAGAACCCAGTGCCATTAGACCAACTTATGTTTTTCGGTGTGTTTGTTCCAAAAGAAAATTTTCCCAAGAAATCTGTCACAAGAAGGGAGAGGACAAAGAGGAAGACAGTATAGAGAACATGAATTTGATGGCAGTCTCTATCCTCCTGGTTTTTTTTACAAAACTATTGAAATCGTTTTCTTTGGGAGCAAAGAAATCTTTTCCTAAAATGCTTAGTCACGTATTTCTTTGTTTTTAATCAAAAAGACACATGATCAAGCATAAATTGATGATGAAATAGAAGGCGAGTCAAGTACTTGCAAAAAAGATAAACAGATACAAATCGATATCTAATTAAGAGGGCATTAGATCAATTGCACATACACTTACGAAAAACTACCCCTTGAAGCAGGGGCGAACCCAGGATTTTAGTCGAGGGGGGGCAAAATGGAAAAAAAAAATAAAAAAAAAAAAATATATATATATATATATATATATATATATATATTTTGGAAAGCGAGCTGGGTTTTAAGGACCCCAGAACCTTTATACAAATGAAACAATGGTAATAGTAGTTATCAATGATAAAACCAATTTTTTTTTACCGAAGCTAGTAACTAATAAAAAAAATTCAACTATAAAAAATACAATGCATATATCAAATTGGATCTAAGTGTAGTCAATTTTAAGCCAAAATAAGGTCACTATTGATAACTATAGCAAAGAGCAAACAAACATAATAACTAGAATATATAACTAATATCACAAAAAGTTTGTCTAGGCAGCCAGACTTTAAAGTCATTTTTTTGCCAGGCTAGAGCATTTTTACATCTTTACCCATTCTCTTTAAAATACAATCACAAACATTATCTATAGAAGAGATAGAAATGTAAAAAACTTAAAACCTGACCAAAAAATGGCTATAAAGCCTGGTTGTCTAGAATTGAGAATCACAAAATAATTAGGATAAGTTCTGGGTGAAGCTAAAAAAAATTTGAAATTTGCGAATCTAATATGATCATAATACAATTTTAAAGAAAAAATAGTTTATATGAGGCTCAAATTTTATACGAATTGGCCAATTGTATATATTTTCAGTGAATTCTATCGTTATTATTTTAGATATTAATTTTAAATATTTTTTTGTTATGGGTTTAATATCACTTGTGAAAAACAATTAATTTATTTAATGTTAATAAATTTTTATTAAACTAAACATTTTTTAATGTTTGCAATTACTAATAAAATTGCATTGAAAATGAAATAAAAAATGCACTCAAAGAGTATCGAACTCAGGTCTTTTACAAAAAATGATAAACCTCTAATCACTACACCAACAAAGATATGTTCAAATATTTTCATAAACAATTAACATATTGTATTCTACATTATATAATCAATTTTTTAAAACTAAAATATATATACTAAAAATATTTTAAAAGTTGAGGGGCTGCCCCCCCTCGCCCCTTAGTAGGTCCGCCCATGCCTTGAAGAACACTCCAAATTACTCCCCATTGCTAGACCAAAGACTTTGTTGCCAATGTCACTTGATGATAGGCGCTACTTTTCTTACAAAATATATTTTTCTATAATACCGTTTTCCATGTAATATTTGGGTTGTCACGTATCAACTCCAATCCCGCATTTAAAGCCACTTAGAAACTCCCTCTCATTTAATCAAGTGCCTTCACACTCACTTCTTTTTTTTTTACTATGTAACAAGGACTCTTTTCTACAACAAAAAAAAAAAGAAAAAAAAGTTGTCAACACATATCGTGTTGGATACTCGTGTCAACACTTATGGATAATCTCATGGACACTCCATGCTTAGATCATCAACTTTTTACACACAGTTTTGAAAATTTTCAATTCTTTACTAACGTTAGAAGCCTATTATGACAAATTAGTAGTACATGAGAATCAACATTGACTTACAAGTGAATGAATATGAGTGTCCCCAACGTATCCCATATTGTGTTTATTTGGCCTACTTGTTCGATACCCGTATTTGTGTTGAATACTGATACCTATATCCTTGTAATTATTACATAGCTTTTTATAGCACTTTCTAAAGATTATAACTTCCATTCTAGTAGAATGATGGCCTCGAGATTTGCACTCAAGCCTGGGCCCAATAATATCTTCCATAATTTCTAGATTTGTTATTATTCCATTTTATTTAGTTTTAAAGATTTGATTCGTAGGAGCTTGGGTAGCCATTCCACTTATGCAGATAAATTAATACAACCGTTTTCTCTGTCAATGTATAAGAAGTTGAGAAAGACTTTTGAAAAACTGTTAAGCATAATTGGCATACACCTGTACACAAGGGGTAATATGGTTCCCACTTAACAAAACCTTTCCCAGCGTTCCACCAACAGACTGCACACGAGGCCCCAGGATAATGGCATCAGACTTGAACTTTACCTTTGAAATTAAAATGTAATACACAATAAGATGCAATCACTAGTGGATACTAGAGATCCACCTCGCTTTAACAAATTTCAGAATTAGAAATATTAGTCAGGATACCAGTAGCGTGTGAGGAACATTATAAGAGTTTTCAAAGCAGTCACGATTTTAGGCAGGGGTTGGCTTGAACTCTGATACCCCTTGGGTCACCTGATGATAAAAGTGCAGATGACAATTCAGTACTACTAAGGAATCAAAAAGTTATCGATCTTTGAATAGTAGTTGAAGCAGTAGAAAATAAAATGAAAATTGCATTTTTAGGCAGGCAAAGCACTTTCCCAACAGTCAAAGGGAAAGAAAAAGAAAAGTAAATATGGATAATGGATAATGGATACAAATAATAATAATAATAATAATAATAATAATAATAATAATAATAATAATAATAATAATATTAGTAATAACAATAGTAATACTATTAATACCAACGGTCCTTCAAGCCATCAAGTTAGACAATCCCCATCAATATTTATGACAATTGAACTAGGGTTTGTTTGGTTGGCTATTTTCAGCGGGAAATGGACTCCAATTCTCATGTCAGATGATTTTTCGTTGTTTGTTGTGTATTTAACGACAATTTTTTTTTACATGCGCCTAATTTTTCCATCTCTCATGGGAATCTAAATTTCCTGCCTCCACCTCAGAAATGGAATCTACGGAACGGTTTCAATTCTCATGTTATTTTCCATCCACCAAAAACACCCTAGGTTTCATTTGTATTTTCAATAAATAGAGCTTCACTCTGGAATTACACTTATACATGGTTAAATATATGTGTGTGTGTGTGTTTACTTGTATAGTATGGTACTAATGGGTAGGGCTGAAAATCAAACCGACCAGACTAAAACCGCCAACCGAACCGACAGGATCAGTTTCATAGATGCTTAAACCGAAATCGAATCGATCAAACACAAAACTAAGCCACACTGCACTATTTGGTTTATCCATGTTTTTGGTTTTCATGGTATCCAACTAGGGAGAAGAAAAAAAATGGGGAGAAAGAGACATGATGATGGATATCCGAACCAGTGAGTTCATCATCGCAAACCAGCGCGCGTTCAATCGATTCGAAGGATACGAGATTGTCTAGTTGTTCAAGTTCTTGTGGAAACTACACAAAAACACATACACGGCCGCTTTTGCTGCGGCGACGACAACAACTTCTTCATGACTTGATTTTGTGGAGAAACTGCGATCGACCGGCTCAGTGAGATCGAGTGATGCTGATTGATCGAGAACCGCTCGGACGGAGACAATGACATCGATCCGTACTAGTGGTAAGAAGAAGATTATACATTTTCTTTGTCACACTGTCCAATGAAATTACACAAAGTCAAAGACTCAAAGTTGCTAGTTATCATAATAACTTAAATTTGAATTATACATTGAGACAGTGACTACCTTAGAACAATAAAAAGGTGCATTTATAACTCACATGCAACTCATGATTTAAACCCATCGATATTGAACTATTGGATTTCACAATAAAAGGCTAGGATTTGCTATGAGATTAATAGATGATTTCGTTTCAGTTCCATACAGTTTTTATTTATAAGATACCGAAAACCAAAACGATTTGGTCGGTTTCAAACTTTCGCAAATTGAAATTGAACTGATTGAAAAGATAATCGAAAAGCTCGATTCAGTTCAGTTCGGTTGGTTCAATCGGTTTTTTGAACAACCCTACTAATGGGTTGAAAACTTCGAGGTAATATAGTTTGACTTCTTTATATTCCATTATCGCACTTATCTAGTCCTTCAACTAGGCGGGGCGATTGCATGGGTGTGGTCCCTGAATTTATCTAGTCCTTCAAGAGGAATGAAAACACCCCAAAAGTTCATTAATACAGATAGACTCTAAAGGTTTCCCAAGCACCAGATTTAAAACTGAGGGCAACTGATCTATGAACTTATTCAAGGATACTACTGCTTCCCGATCGTATTCCTGTATCATTGCTCCAGCTGTGTCAAGTAGAGTCTTCCATGCATCTCCTACAAAGTTGAAACATCCTATGAGATATATGTAATGCTAAGCAAAATATTAACCAGTATTAGAACTTACCACAACTTTCAGTTAATAAAAACTAATAGGACATTTTGGGTAGTGCAATCAAATCACAGGATATTCTAGACTAATAAGGAGGATCAGAAATGAGTGGCTTGACCACAGTTCCTATTCTTGAAAAACTAATTGGATTTTTTTTCTTATTGATTTAGGATTGGAGGGGGCACTAAAATTGATCATATGTATGGAAAATAATCACAAATATAGAATCATTTTTTTCAGTGTGTGTGCGTGTGAGTGTGTGCTAGGGTTGCCTTCACTGTTTGAAGCAAACTGAAGAAGGCCTTGATGTGTCCGAGGTGCTGGTAGGCCTCTTTGGTGCCTTATGTCCCCAAGAACTAGGCTCGAAGCTAGGCATGTGTAGCAGGCTCGACTGCATAGGGCCCAAGTTTGATTTTTATTTTTTATTTTTTGACATTATACCTATCAAAAACATATTCGCACTCCTAATCAACAAAACGTTGGTCGTTCTCCAATAGTCATCATACTTATCATTTTAGAGAAGCACATAATTTTGAATTACTCGCTAATCCAATATTGTGATACGTTTTTTTTTTTTCTTTTTACACGTGTATGTATTTAGTTTCCCTTGTATGTAAATTAAATTGGAGATGACCTTTTCCCGGGTGTATGATTTTTTGTTTTTATGCCCTAAGAAATAAGGTATAGACCCGCCTGTGTATTATATGAATGGACGATCCAGACTCTGTAAAAATAGCCCCCATGTCCAAAGTATCCCAAACACTATTATTTTTTTAACATATACATGCATTGAAATATTTAGTTTTCCCTTGTAAGTGAAAATGGCCCTGAATTCAAAATTCCCCAAATTCAACTTTTTTACTAAACATATAATATTGAGTTTTTTCATTTTGTAAAATTGCCCCCAGTTTTAGTCTTTGCCCAAGGCCTCTACTACTAAGAATATCGATCTTATCATAATATCTCTACTACCATAAAGAGTGAATGGACACTTCTACAGTGATCGTGCATGCGTGTACTGGTCGCATTAGGCAAAATGGAAATTTCAATATTGGTGCAAGGGTACTTATGTAATTGCAATTTAAGCCAAAAGAAACATGGATAAAAGAAAGTTCCACCTTCATCTCTTCCACTCTCTTCCTCATTTCACCATCTGTCATCACCCTCGCCGTGACAGAATTGCAACCTATGCACTTATTTGTTATTATTGATCTTTAGGGATGACAACCGGGCAAATTTGGGCAAATCCGTCTCTTCCCCACTATAGATTGCGGTCCCCGAATTCGCCTTGATTAACTGATAATTTAAAAAAAAAAAAAAACCATCTTCGCCCCGCCAACATTGTTGGAGAAGATGAGCCAGTGCTAGAGCCGCTGCTTCGCAGGTTCAGACGACAACCATGCCTCGCGCGAGGAGGCGGAGTAGTGAATACACCTAAGCTCATCTCCTTTTTGTCTCCAATGGCAACCACCGCGTGCCAACAACCATGGCTTGTGCGATCTCCTTCACCAAAACCACTGGCTTCCTCCCAAGACATCTTCTTTCCACCACCAACATCTCCTCCATAACCCAATCCCCAGTCATCCCATTCGTCCTCCCCCACCACTTCATCTTCTTCATAGTCTCCATGGCGGGCAGTTTCAACGAGGCCAACGACCTAATTCATATAAAAAAAACTAAAAACTCCAAGTCATGAGTTGCACAATTCTTGCACCTACAATCTTTTTCAAGAAACCAAATGTCACATCTAAATGACTCCTTGTACAACAAGATTAACTAGTCTCATCCTCAACTGATTGGAATTCAAAACTAATCGGCTCAAAGTCACATACAATTCGAGAATCCCTTCTTTCCAAACAACAAAATTCTTGGATCAGAAAAGAAACAAAAAAAGAAAATAAAACAAGTTCAACTTCAATTCTGTACAGATCCAACACTTACACACTCGAAATTGATTCTTGATCAGTTTAACACCTTTTCTTGCAAATGGCACTAAACTCTGATTATGTATCTAGATTTGATTTTAGTGTTTGCAGGATGCCAAGGATTACGAAGGAATCATCAACACGGCGAGAGGAGGTATAAAGGCGAAGCAACTAGTATTTAATTAGAAAGAGAGAGAAAAAAAAAGAAAAAGAGAAGAGATTAGAGATTGAGGGTTCTTTTATAATTTTACTAATATATATGTATAAACGGAGATCCGCGGGACCAATAAAGCAAAATCCTCATCCGCTCTAAATCTGTGGTGGATACAGTTTGGATCCCCAAATCCGTTAAGCCAAACCCAAATCCTCCCCATTAAAAGCGGGGCGGAGCGAATATCTATATAAATCTGCCCCACAGCCCACTCTATTGATATCTAACAAATCAACCATTGCAAACTTTGTTATTCTTCTAAATATGAAGATGTGAGTTCTAAAAATTTAGAGTTTCATAGGTCGAGATAAAGATGTGAGTTCTAAACACTTAGGGTAGGTTTCATGGGTCAGGTTCTGATTGTTTGATTGGATGATATAAAAACTCTCCTCACCGACATCAATTATTGATTGACACATCATAGCAGATCTTTTGTTCTATGGGTAATTTGTCTTCTTCAATACTCATTTTTTTCAGGATGGATAGAGGGATTGGGAAGGGTGAATGAAAAGGTAGGGGTAGATTTGGATGGAGGAGGCGTTTGTACTGCTGAGAAGTGGTGGTGGGGAAAGAGGATGAGTGATGTAAGCGGATTAATTGTGGATAGTTAATCAGTATTATGTATAATTGGGCATAGTATAAAAAAACTCAATTTAGTTAGGTTAAGGTTAAGATTAGTTTGCTTGCCAAAGTTGGGGAGATTATAAATCAGACAAAGCATAAACATTGTGATTGGTGATTGAATGAATGAAATATTTTCTTTCTTATTTATCTTTGAATTAGGGTTTACCATAAATTTAGCTAAGTTCTAGCTTTAGTTGTAGGTAAGAATCTATCAATTGGTATCAGAGCCAAACACTCATTTAGTGCATGCCGACACAAACCAAATTTGAGAGTACGCGAGAGAAATCCTTGCAAGATGAAAAAAGAGATAACAAAAGTAGTTGAAGCTATGGAAATCTAGAAGACATCAAAAGATATCCTAGATGTGGAGAAATAACAAGATGGGATCTGTAGAAAGAAAGGACTCAAGAGAGAAGAAGACTGGCATAACAAACTATCAGGGTTGCAACAATGGATGCAGTCGGAGATCGAGAAGTAGAGGAACAGTCGAGAAGACGGTGGAGATAGAGATGCGGAAGATGGAACATATAATCACAAAGCTCACACTACAAGAAAACAACCCATTAATAGCGTTTCAAAAACGCTATGGTAGGATACCATAGCGTTTTAGAAAACGCTATGTCTACCCAAGCTATAATAGACCCAGGGTCTATTATAGCGTTTTTAAAACGCTATAGTAAGTTGGCTTTTTATAGCGTTTTAAAAACGCTATAGTAGACTCTACCATAGCGTTTCAGGTATTTATACATAGAATTTTTATTTTTATTTTTTTTTTTTTGCTATCAAATGACTTTTCATTACATCTTATAAGTTTTATTTCTAGAAAATAAAAATTTTAATGTGCGAATTTATAAGTTTTATTTAAACACTTTCTAACCTTGTTTATTGATCTCTGCAGACTTGTTTATTGATCTCTGCAGACTGGAAGCAATTCAAGCAGAATTTATAACAGAAGCCAAAGAGAGGAATATATGGAAGACTAGAAGATTTCAACAATCAATTGCTGGAACAGAAATTGTATTGACAATGCTGAAATTGGAATTACAAAATACAACTCGAAAGAGTGAATTACAATGTAATATGAACTGAATGATGTAGGCTGTTCGAGATGCCTTAATCTCCTAATAAGCATTTGCTCAATTGTACAATGTGTGAAATCATGAATCCCAATGTTATTGCCATTCTCCTATTTATATTCATACCTCACAGAGGTCAGAGCAACTAACATAGCAATATTCTTCTAACAGAGCATTACTCTTCTAACATAACACTCTTCTAACCACTAACAGAATACTGAAGAACCCTTCTCATCCACCATCTGACAGAGCACTGTCACGCCCCGATTTTCGAAGGAAACGAAAATCCCAAAAAACCACGTAGGATTATCCGTTTCCCCCAAAACTCGGGACGTGAGAATTCAATAATAACAGAAACAAATAGCAGCAACAACTAAACAACTAAAACGAATAAAAAGTCTAACCCGGAGAAGACTGGCATGGCTAGCTCACTAGCAAAACTCCGGTAACGCAGCTCAGAGTCTCTAAACCTGAAAGGCTAATCAGCTACATTCCAAAAGGAATGTACCCAAGAAGCAAAAGCTCACTCGGGTCAGCAATAAAGCTGGTGTGAGAAATCTTCATCCCAAAAATCAATAAACCCGCACATGATAACATTAAAATACACCAAACAATAAATAATCACACCATCAGGTAGTTCCTCAATGAGGCAATGGTGTTATTATCCTAATAAATAAATATGCATCATTTATCACTAATAAATAAAGTTTATGAGTTATCAATCCTCATAAATGCAACAACAGTACAATTCATAATCATATTATACTATTATTGAAATATTAAACAAATACATTTTTCTACCTTTAGGAAGACGTGTAGTTCTCATTCAATGGTTGAATGAGCATTTAGTTTCTTCCCTCAAGGCTAACCTAGTATAAGCTAAATTAATCTATACACAATTTCATGGCATGCTCAATTCAATGGTTTAATTTAATTATTTATTTTGTTTTCTAATTCTTGGCTCCTTTTTCCACAATCGCACTCTCCTCCTGTGCCGAACACACCTCACCCAAGTGTGCCTCCCTTGCCATCGAAGCCACTCGGAGCGTACATGACCCAAGTGGGGTGCCACCTCGAGTGTCATGTCATCTCACCCGAAGTTCGATCACTGACAAGCATTCTACACGTACAACCGAACTCACATGGAACGGTGCACCGATATGCAAGCAAGTCTGCATACCCATAATAATATCACACGTATACAAGCAAGTCTGTATACAAAATTCTCATTTCTTTTCACATTTTTTTTTTCTCTGGAGTTGTGGAAAAAGAACATTTACCAAGTATTTTATTTGAGTCATTATTTTTCCAAATCAATTAACGTCACATCACATTCCCTTTACAAGAACCATATATACATAAAACATTACCAAGGTGATATTCACAACATGACAAAATCTATTTTGCCATCTCCTTCAGAAAAGAATGAAAAACAAGTGTGTCGCAAGCAAAAACATTCTTTTAACATAGTCACATACGCGTGACAAGAAAACAAGTTCCATTACTGGCTATACCTGACTATCCTTATGGAAATCCACCTTTTCTTTTGAAAACCACCTATCATGACCACATCTATTGATTAGACAGTGACAATCAATATAGAACATACACTGTCAACATACATATCCATACCCATACCCATACCCATTTACTGTATGACCTTTGTCCTCTTTACACTGTCCCCACACCAAGTAGTGAGATACTCCTAATGGATATGATTGGTTTGTCAGTTCCACTTACATTCAGTTATCTACTTGGTAAAGGAACTTTTTAGGAGATTTTGACTAGTTCAAGAAAACCCAACAAAGAGAAATTTGTTAAAACTGGAAGTTAGAGTTGTATAACAATGAGGTTCTCTGTGCAAGTCCAAGATAGGGAAAAATCCAAACTACTACACTCCAGTAAAGTTTATAGAGATGCCACAACAGAAATGCACATCAAAATCCAAATCCATCAAATACCATAAGCAACTCACCTAACTAATTGAATCCATTAAAATTTCAAGAAACTAAATGCACAAAGAAACAGATCCAACACATTCATTGTGAACTACTAATCCTATATGGATTGATACAAAAACAAGAAAAACCCGTGGACACAATCCTCCTACAAGTAACTAAATTAAACATCCCTGCATTAGGGTTTCCTTAGTCTTACACAAACCCTACCCGATCACATGCTTTTCTAATGATAATGATGACCTAGAAAAACCCCGAATGCCTTGACAATTGCCTAAAGTCAATGTGAACTACAATGGGTATCCATTCATTCACTCAAATCAATTAATTAAAGTAATCAAACCCCATCAATTTAATCTACTAAGTTAAGGGCAAAATCAGGAAGAAAGAAAATGAGGTTTTAATCAAAGTAGATTAAACACACACATAACTATCAAAACCATCACATAAAACAAACTGAAAGTGATAAAAGAGAACTCACTGAAGATATCGCAAACCGTAAAGGATTTCGCAACGGATCCACGCAATAACCCTTCATAGTCAACGCCATCACCACCATTCAAACAACATTAACACACCACCTCCACCATCACTACGCACTACCACTTCTTCCATTGTCAATCATCAACACCCCCAACACCTAAAGGGTGATCAACACCTCCACAAGTGAACCACCAACAAATTTATTAGATTGCAAGCCTCTCGTGATAGCGTAGGAGTGTACCTCCTTTCCTTGTCTTCATACCCACAACTAATGACATGAATGGCCTCTTTTAGCAGAGATGCAGGGCTTCTGAGGAGTTCTCCAAAATGCTTGTTCGAAATATAAAACCTTTGATCCATCAACCATCTCTGCTGCTGGGCACGTAAGCATTCTCAAATTGAAGAAATTATCAGGATTCCTCGAAGCTTGGTCGCGCAAAAACTTCTCACCACTTAGAGCATCTGCGACAATTCTGGCATGATCCCATCTAGTTGTAGACTTTGTGAATCTCTTCCAGACAACTGCCCCTCCAATCAAAACCAGTGCTTTCAAAACCACTCCTCGGGCTCGGTTCCATCCATTTGCATCCGAACGGTAAAAGGAGAAAGCGTTTCAAGAATCGAAAGCAGAAGACACCGCTCGCTCTGCTGAGAGATGTGATTGATTCGAATTTCGTTGTTCGGGAACTGAAATTCTTGGTTCTTGACATGAGATACTTCAACTTCTCCCAAATTCTGACATTAAACCTAAATGCTTGGAAAGAAGAAAAAATCTTGAAAACCCGTCTTCAAGAAGCCAATTCCCAAACAACACAACCCAAAACCACGTTCTGTCCTCGAGCTGCTGTTGCTGCAACTTCTCTGCAACTTGCGAATCCCTCCTTCCAAGCCTGACCTCTTCATCCTCATCCCTCTCATCGTCATCCTCTTCCCCCTGTGCCCTGTGTCTGCCTCTCGCCTGCAAGCTCATCGCCAAAGCCCCTTCATCTCCATCGCGTCATTCCCCATCGCCGCCATCGAAATGCAGCAAAAGAAAAAAAAGAAAAAAGGAAAAGAAGAAAGAAAAGAAGGAAAAGGAGGAAGACAAAAGTTTTTGTTTCTTCTCTTTTCTTTTTTTTTTATATATATATGGTGGGTGGTTATCCACCCCCACTGAAATTCTGAGAACACCCGCCCTCTTTCACAAAATAAAAACCCTACTTATTAGTTTAATAAAAGCCCAAAACCAAGCCCAAATACAATTAACTAACAACCCATCAACATTAGGGTTTACAAAAGAAATTTTTTTATTTTTATTTAAATTAGGCGGGTATTACAATATATACAACTCAAAAGAATCTCGTCCCGAGATTCGGTAGAGGAAAATAAGTAGGAAATTAATTCTTAAATAAACAAACTACACGTCACATGGACAAACAAATAGCTCATACGTATGCCCATAACTTAATGAAGACAATCACACAAAAATATAAATATTTTCAGTAAGTACAAAAATTACGGGGAGCTACAATATACACAACTCAAAAGAATCTCGTCCCGAGATTCGGTAGAGGAAAGAAAGTTAAGCGAATTTCAAAAATGCAACTTGTCGAACGAAAGAAGATTTTAAAATAAAAATTTTCAATTGAATTTTAGTTGCATAAATTTTTATTGTCATTGAAAAAGTAGTGGTGTTACAATATATACAACTCAAAAGAATCTCGTCCCGAGATTCGCGAAAGGGTTAACTAAAGATTCAAGATAACAAACCGCTACAAGAAAACGACACTGAATAATGTCATCCACTATTGACATTAAAATCAGTTAGTCACAAAAATCTCATCTCGAGATTCACGAAGAAAAAGAAACAATAAAAAGTTCAAGGTTCACCCTTGTCACTTTATCTCTAGACAGTTACACTACTACTCTCCCATATCCACATTCCGAGGATCACCTAGACTCTACCCCAGCCTAGGCTAACCAAATGCTCTGATACCAAAATGTCACGCCCCGATTTTCGAAGGAAACGAAAATCCCAAAAAGCCACGTAGGATTATCCGTTTCCCCTAAAACTCGGGACGTGAGAATTCAATAATAACAGAAACAAATAGCAGCAACAACTAAACAACTAAAACGAATAAAAAGTCTAACCCGGAGAAGACTGGCATGGCTAGCTCACTAGCAAAACTCCGGTAACGCAGCTCAGAGTCTCTAAACCTGAAAGGCTAATCAGCTACATTCCAAAAGGAATGTACCCAAGAAGCAAAAGCTCACTCGGGTCAGCAATAAAGCTGGTGTGAGAAATCTTCATCCCAAAAATCAATAAACCCGCACATGATAACATTAAAATACACCAAACAATAAATAATCACACCATCAGGTAGTTCCTCAATGAGGCAATGGTGTTATTATCCTAATAAATAAATATGCATCATTTATCACTAATAAATAAAGTTTATGAGTTATCAATCCTCATAAATGCAACAACAGTACAATTCATAATCATATTATACTATTATTGAAATATTAAACAAATACATTTTTCTACCTTTAGGAAGACGTGTAGTTCTCATTCAATGGTTGAATGAGCATTTAGTTTCTTCCCTCAAGGCTAACCTAGTATAAGCTAAATTAATCTATACACAATTTCATGGCATGCTCAATTCAATGGTTTAATTTAATTATTTATTTTGTTTTCTAATTCTTGGCTCCTTTTTCCACAATCGCACTCTCCTCCTGTGCCGAACACACCTCACCCAAGTGTGCCTCCCTTGCCATCGAAGCCACTCGGAGCGTACATGACCCAAGTGGGGTGCCACCTCGAGTGTCATGTCATCTCACCCGAAGTTCGATCACTGACAAGCATTCTACACGTACAACCGAACTCACATGGAACGGTGCACCGATATGCAAGCAAGTCTGCATACCCATAATAATATCACACGTATACAAGCAAGTCTGTATACAAAATTCTCATTTCTTTTCACATTTTTTTTTTCTCTGGAGTTGTGGAAAAAGAACATTTACCAAGTATTTTATTTGAGTCATTATTTTTCCAAATCAATTAACGTCACATCACATTCCCTTTACAAGAACCATATATACATAAAACATTACCAAGGTGATATTCACAACATGACAAAATCTATTTTGCCATCTCCTTCAGAAAAGAATGAAAAACAAGTGTGTCGCAAGCAAAAACATTCTTTTAACATAGTCACATACGCGTGACAAGAAAACAAGTTCCATTACTGGCTATACCTGACTATCCTTATGGAAATCCACCTTTTCTTTTGAAAACCACCTATCATGACCACATCTATTGATTAGACAGTGACAATCAATATAGAACATACACTGTCAACATACATATCCATACCCATACCCATACCCATTTACTGTATGACCTTTGTCCTCTTTACACTGTCCCCACACCAAGTAGTGAGATACTCCTAATGGATATGATTGGTTTGTCAGTTCCACTTACATTCAGTTATCTACTTGGTAAAGGAACTTTTTAGGAGATTTTGACTAGTTCAAGAAAACCCAACAAAGAGAAATTTGTTAAAACTGGAAGTTAGAGTTGTATAACAATGAGGTTCTCTGTGCAAGTCCAAGATAGGGAAAAATCCAAACTACTACACTCCAGTAAAGTTTATAGAGATGCCACAACAGAAATGCACATCAAAATCCAAATCCATCAAATACCATAAGCAACTCACCTAACTAATTGAATCCATTAAAATTTCAAGAAACTAAATGCACAAAGAAACAGATCCAACACATTCATTGTGAACTACTAATCCTATATGGATTGATACAAAAACAAGAAAAACCCGTGGACACAATCCTCCTACAAGTAACTAAATTAAACATCCCTGCATTAGGGTTTCCTTAGTCTTACACAAACCCTACCCGATCACATGCTTTTCTAATGATAATGATGACCTAGAAAAACCCCGAATGCCTTGACAATTGCCTAAAGTCAATGTGAACTACAATGGGTATCCATTCATTCACTCAAATCAATTAATTAAAGTAATCAAACCCCATCAATTTAATCTACTAAGTTAAGGGCAAAATCAGGAAGAAAGAAAATGAGGTTTTAATCAAAGTAGATTAAACACACACATAACTATCAAAACCATCACATAAAACAAACTGAAAGTGATAAAAGAGAACTCACTGAAGATATCGCAAACCGTAAAGGATTTCGCAACGGATCCACGCAATAACCCTTCATAGTCAACGCCATCACCACCATTCAAACAACATTAACACACCACCTCCACCATCACTACGCACTACCACTTCTTCCATTGTCAATCATCAACACCCCCAACACCTAAAGGGTGATCAACACCTCCACAAGTGAACCACCAACAAATTTATTAGATTGCAAGCCTCTCGTGATAGCGTAGGAGTGTACCTCCTTTCCTTGTCTTCATACCCACAACTAATGACATGAATGGCCTCTTTTAGCAGAGATGCAGGGCTTCTGAGGAGTTCTCCAAAATGCTTGTTCGAAATATAAAACCTTTGATCCATCAACCATCTCTGCTGCTGGGCACGTAAGCATTCTCAAATTGAAGAAATTATCAGGATTCCTCGAAGCTTGGTCGCGCAAAAACTTCTCACCACTTAGAGCATCTGCGACAATTCTGGCATGATCCCATCTAGTTGTAGACTTTGTGAATCTCTTCCAGACAACTGCCCCTCCAATCAAAACCAGTGCTTTCAAAACCACTCCTCGGGCTCGGTTCCATCCATTTGCATCCGAACGGTAAAAGGAGAAAGCGTTTCAAGAATCGAAAGCAGAAGACACCGCTCGCTCTGCTGAGAGATGTGATTGATTCGAATTTCGTTGTTCGGGAACTGAAATTCTTGGTTCTTGACATGAGATACTTCAACTTCTCCCAAATTCTGACATTAAACCTAAATGCTTGGAAAGAAGAAAAAATCTTGAAAACCCGTCTTCAAGAAGCCAATTCCCAAACAACACAACCCAAAACCACGTTCTGTCCTCGAGCTGCTGTTGCTGCAACTTCTCTGCAACTTGCGAATCCCTCCTTCCAAGCCTGACCTCTTCATCCTCATCCCTCTCATCGTCATCCTCTTCCCCCTGTGCCCTGTGTCTGCCTCTCGCCTGCAAGCTCATCGCCAAAGCCCCTTCATCTCCATCGCGTCATTCCCCATCGCCGCCATCGAAATGCAGCAAAAGAAAAAAAAGAAAAAAGGAAAAGAAGAAAGAAAAGAAGGAAAAGGAGGAAGACAAAAGTTTTTGTTTCTTCTCTTTTCTTTTTTTTTTATATATATATGGTGGGTGGTTATCCACCCCCACTGAAATTCTGAGAACACCCGCCCTCTTTCACAAAATAAAAACCCTACTTATTAGTTTAATAAAAGCCCAAAACCAAGCCCAAATACAATTAACTAACAACCCATCAACATTAGGGTTTACAAAAGAAATTTTTTTATTTTTATTTAAATTAGGCGGGTATTACAATATATACAACTCAAAAGAATCTCGTCCCGAGATTCGGTAGAGGAAAATAAGTAGGAAATTAATTCTTAAATAAACAAACTACACGTCACATGGACAAACAAATAGCTCATACGTATGCCCATAACTTAATGAAGACAATCACACAAAAATATAAATATTTTCAGTAAGTACAAAAATTACGGGGAGCTACAATATACACAACTCAAAAGAATCTCGTCCCGAGATTCGGTAGAGGAAAGAAAGTTAAGCGAATTTCAAAAATGCAACTTGTCGAACGAAAGAAGATTTTAAAATAAAAATTTTCAATTGAATTTTAGTTGCATAAATTTTTATTGTCATTGAAAAAGTAGTGGTGTTACAATATATACAACTCAAAAGAATCTCGTCCCGAGATTCGCGAAAGGGTTAACTAAAGATTCAAGATAACAAACCGCTACAAGAAAACGACACTGAATAATGTCATCCACTATTGACATTAAAATCAGTTAGTCACAAAAATCTCATCTCGAGATTCACGAAGAAAAAGAAACAATAAAAAGTTCAAGGTTCACCCTTGTCACTTTATCTCTAGACAGTTACACTACTACTCTCCCATATCCACATTCCGAGGATCACCTAGACTCTACCCCAGCCTAGGCTAACCAAATGCTCTGATACCAAAATGTCACGCCCCGATTTTCGAAGGAAACGAAAATCCCAAAAAGCCACGTAGGATTATCCGTTTCCCCTAAAACTCGGGACGTGAGAATTCAATAATAACAGAAACAAATAGCAGCAACAACTAAACAACTAAAACGAATAAAAAGTCTAACCCGGAGAAGACTGGCATGGCTAGCTCACTAGCAAAACTCCGGTAACGCAGCTCAGAGTCTCTAAACCTGAAAGGCTAATCAGCTACATTCCAAAAGGAATGTACCCAAGAAGCAAAAGCTCACTCGGGTCAGCAATAAAGCTGGTGTGAGAAATCTTCATCCCAAAAATCAATAAACCCGCACATGATAACATTAAAATACACCAAACAATAAATAATCACACCATCAGGTAGTTCCTCAATGAGGCAATGGTGTTATTATCCTAATAAATAAATATGCATCATTTATCACTAATAAATAAAGTTTATGAGTTATCAATCCTCATAAATGCAACAACAGTACAATTCATAATCATATTATACTATTATTGAAATATTAAACAAATACATTTTTCTACCTTTAGGAAGACGTGTAGTTCTCATTCAATGGTTGAATGAGCATTTAGTTTCTTCCCTCAAGGCTAACCTAGTATAAGCTAAATTAATCTATACACAATTTCATGGCATGCTCAATTCAATGGTTTAATTTAATTATTTATTTTGTTTTCTAATTCTTGGCTCCTTTTTCCACAATCGCACTCTCCTCCTGTGCCGAACACACCTCACCCAAGTGTGCCTCCCTTGCCATCGAAGCCACTCGGAGCGTACATGACCCAAGTGGGGTGCCACCTCGAGTGTCATGTCATCTCACCCGAAGTTCGATCACTGACAAGCATTCTACACGTACAACCGAACTCACATGGAACGGTGCACCGATATGCAAGCAAGTCTGCATACCCATAATAATATCACACGTATACAAGCAAGTCTGTATACAAAATTCTCATTTCTTTTCACATTTTTTTTTTCTCTGGAGTTGTGGAAAAAGAACATTTACCAAGTATTTTATTTGAGTCATTATTTTTCCAAATCAATTAACGTCACATCACATTCCCTTTACAAGAACCATATATACATAAAACATTACCAAGGTGATATTCACAACATGACAAAATCTATTTTGCCATCTCCTTCAGAAAAGAATGAAAAACAAGTGTGTCGCAAGCAAAAACATTCTTTTAACATAGTCACATACGCGTGACAAGAAAACAAGTTCCATTACTGGCTATACCTGACTATCCTTATGGAAATCCACCTTTTCTTTTGAAAACCACCTATCATGACCACATCTATTGATTAGACAGTGACAATCAATATAGAACATACACTGTCAACATACATATCCATACCCATACCCATACCCATTTACTGTATGACCTTTGTCCTCTTTACACTGTCCCCACACCAAGTAGTGAGATACTCCTAATGGATATGATTGGTTTGTCAGTTCCACTTACATTCAGTTATCTACTTGGTAAAGGAACTTTTTAGGAGATTTTGACTAGTTCAAGAAAACCCAACAAAGAGAAATTTGTTAAAACTGGAAGTTAGAGTTGTATAACAATGAGGTTCTCTGTGCAAGTCCAAGATAGGGAAAAATCCAAACTACTACACTCCAGTAAAGTTTATAGAGATGCCACAACAGAAATGCACATCAAAATCCAAATCCATCAAATACCATAAGCAACTCACCTAACTAATTGAATCCATTAAAATTTCAAGAAACTAAATGCACAAAGAAACAGATCCAACACATTCATTGTGAACTACTAATCCTATATGGATTGATACAAAAACAAGAAAAACCCGTGGACACAATCCTCCTACAAGTAACTAAATTAAACATCCCTGCATTAGGGTTTCCTTAGTCTTACACAAACCCTACCCGATCACATGCTTTTCTAATGATAATGATGACCTAGAAAAACCCCGAATGCCTTGACAATTGCCTAAAGTCAATGTGAACTACAATGGGTATCCATTCATTCACTCAAATCAATTAATTAAAGTAATCAAACCCCATCAATTTAATCTACTAAGTTAAGGGCAAAATCAGGAAGAAAGAAAATGAGGTTTTAATCAAAGTAGATTAAACACACACATAACTATCAAAACCATCACATAAAACAAACTGAAAGTGATAAAAGAGAACTCACTGAAGATATCGCAAACCGTAAAGGATTTCGCAACGGATCCACGCAATAACCCTTCATAGTCAACGCCATCACCACCATTCAAACAACATTAACACACCACCTCCACCATCACTACGCACTACCACTTCTTCCATTGTCAATCATCAACACCCCCAACACCTAAAGGGTGATCAACACCTCCACAAGTGAACCACCAACAAATTTATTAGATTGCAAGCCTCTCGTGATAGCGTAGGAGTGTACCTCCTTTCCTTGTCTTCATACCCACAACTAATGACATGAATGGCCTCTTTTAGCAGAGATGCAGGGCTTCTGAGGAGTTCTCCAAAATGCTTGTTCGAAATATAAAACCTTTGATCCATCAACCATCTCTGCTGCTGGGCACGTAAGCATTCTCAAATTGAAGAAATTATCAGGATTCCTCGAAGCTTGGTCGCGCAAAAACTTCTCACCACTTAGAGCATCTGCGACAATTCTGGCATGATCCCATCTAGTTGTAGACTTTGTGAATCTCTTCCAGACAACTGCCCCTCCAATCAAAACCAGTGCTTTCAAAACCACTCCTCGGGCTCGGTTCCATCCATTTGCATCCGAACGGTAAAAGGAGAAAGCGTTTCAAGAATCGAAAGCAGAAGACACCGCTCGCTCTGCTGAGAGATGTGATTGATTCGAATTTCGTTGTTCGGGAACTGAAATTCTTGGTTCTTGACATGAGATACTTCAACTTCTCCCAAATTCTGACATTAAACCTAAATGCTTGGAAAGAAGAAAAAATCTTGAAAACCCGTCTTCAAGAAGCCAATTCCCAAACAACACAACCCAAAACCACGTTCTGTCCTCGAGCTGCTGTTGCTGCAACTTCTCTGCAACTTGCGAATCCCTCCTTCCAAGCCTGACCTCTTCATCCTCATCCCTCTCATCGTCATCCTCTTCCCCCTGTGCCCTGTGTCTGCCTCTCGCCTGCAAGCTCATCGCCAAAGCCCCTTCATCTCCATCGCGTCATTCCCCATCGCCGCCATCGAAATGCAGCAAAAGAAAAAAAGAAAAAAGGAAAAGAAGAAAGAAAAGAAGGAAAAGGAGGAAGACAAAAGTTTTTGTTTCTTCTCTTTTCTTTTTTTTTATATATATATCGTGGGTGGTTATCCACCCCCACTGAAATTCTGAGAACACCCGCCCTCTTTCACAAAATAAAAACCCTACTTATTAGTTTAATAAAAGCCCAAAACCAAGCCCAAATACAATTAACTAACAACCCATCAACATTAGGGTTTACAAAAGAAATTTTTTTTTTTTTTATTTAAATTAGGCGGGTATTACAAGCACTCTGCAACACTTAAGCACTTGCATTCTCCACCATCTGCAGCATATTACCTCAATAACAACTAGAGCATTCACAACTGAAGCATTCACATTCTATATCAGCAACAACTGGAACATTCACACTCTGTTAATCACTCCCTGAAAGTCCTTAACATCAGTTACAATTTGTTAAACCAAAACAATCTGTTAAACCATCATCCTACTCTTTCGCCTAGTGTATGTGAATCGTATATGGGGCCTAACAGATGTGTGTGTGGTGTGTTGATCTACATTAATACCACATCGCCTATGTGGATTCTCTCTCTAATAGCACCAAGTAGCTTGGAAATATAAACATATGTTGACATATGCGTGTATGTGTTTAGTAAAGTGCAGCCTAAGTGAAACTATTTCCATAAGAACTAAGACGTATAAGAAATTTACCTTTTGCAGCATCAACAGCGATTTTCAGTCTGCGGCCCCAGCTTAATGTTACCTTTTTACTGTTTTGGCCTGAAACGGTTGTTTAACAGATGGAGATGCACAAGATATAACATAGAGCCATACTTTCAGAAATGGGGAAATAACAGAAAGAAATATATTTTCTTAGAGCAGCTTACCATATAGATTATCAGACAGTGAACCACCTGGTAAGAACTCATAGACTAGTATCTGTTGCTTGGATTCATAGCAAAAGCCTTCCAAGGATACAGAGAGAAAGCACATGACATTTAAGACAACTTTATCCTAGATGAATATAAGATATGCCATTGACAAGGGAAAAACTCATCACAAAATTCAATCCGACATGCAAATAAGAGAAAGCGCATGGCATATTTAAGACAACTTCATCTTAGATGAATATATGATATGACATTGACAGGGGAAAAGCTCATCACAAAATTCAATCTAACTAACAAATAGGGGAAGTCAGATTCAACTACCTGACCATCAGAACCTGCAGAGAACACCCTATTATGGCTAGGAGCTGCTGCTAATGCATTGACATCACCTTTATGGAGAGAATGTGTCTGCAACATAGTTCCATGCTGACTTTCCCAAAATTGCACGCTACCACTGCTGTATGCACTTACAAGTGTCCCTGACCTGAAACCATCTGACTTTAAGGATCAGAAAATTAGAGTGCAGCAGACGCATATAATCACAGAAACCTGATTCGCTTTTTACCTTAGAGTGTTGCACCAGTTCTTTACCTGATTCTTATAATCATCAAGTCAGGTTCTAATTAAAAGAACACTGATCAATTTCTTCACAAAAATGGTAATAACAGTAAGTAATACTTACTGCTTTTCACCCACTGCCTACAAGTATTACGGAAAGTGAGCATTTGCATTCATACAAGCATTAATTGTGACTTGAAAAAAATTTATCTGAAATGGACTTGTTGATTAGAAAATACGTAAATGAAATAATGAAACTACATTTGCTTAAGAAGTTTAACTGTTGGTTACCTGCAGGCAGCCATCTTCACATCCAACAGCCCAAAAATTGGCATTTCCAGCTAAGACAGTTACCGCCTAGGCGGCGCCTAGGCGCTAGAAGGTGGAAAACCGCCCAGATTAATGCCTGGGCGGGCAGTCTGGGCGGTCTGGGCAGTCTGGGCGGTCTGGGCGGGTCTAGGCGGGTCTGGGCGGGGTCTAGGCGGGCTAGGCGGTCTGGGCGGGCTAGGCGGTCTAGGCGGGCTAGGCGGTCTAGGCGGCCTAGGCGGGGTCTAGGCGGACTCTAGGCGGTCTGGGAGATTTTTTTTTATTTTTTATTTATTTTTTTTTTTATTTTTTTTTATTTTTTATTTATTTATTATTTTTTTTTTAATAAGGTTGATTGTGTTCTTATTTTATTTTTCTTTCCTATTTTTTAGAAATAAACTATTTAATTGTTTTTTTAGAAAATCTCGGGAATGGGCTTTGATGGTGATGATGATGATGATGATATGTCTAAATGTAGCGAAAGATGATTACTTAATGGAATTCTCAAAAGATCTGTCGGTACCAATTTTACTAATGTAGATTTTATCAAACATAACTGAGGTTATTCATGCAATTTGAAGAAAAATAAAAGATTACACAAATTCAAATTTTTATAAAGTACCCATCATGACCAACTTCAGTCATTTGAGTTTTAATAAATTTTGTTCGCGATTGTTAATTTTTCATGTTTTTAAATTTTGCATATGTATATTGACATTAAATTGGATGTAATTGATAAGGTATTATGCTTAACTTTTGTAAATTATTAAAGTTATAATACAAAACCTAAGACCGCCTAGGCCCCTGGGCGCTAGGCACCTGCTCGCCGCCCGCCCAGCGCCTAGCGATTTTTAGAACACTGCTAGGTATTCTATCAGACCAAACAGTCTGAGCACCACAAGTGCAAGTAACTTCAGTTTCCTTGGTCATCAACGCATTTCCGACCCCAACCACATCATTCGCTGCTCTTTCCACTGGGCGAGCTTCCAAGCAGACTGGGATGTTATCTTCCCCTTCTTTCTTATCACATATTGTAATTGAAAGAGCAGAACAGGAAACATCTTTAGAACCTGAAACTTTCACAACTCCTGAATTATCTAGAATAGCCCTGCCATCTGAATCTACAGGGACATTAACTTTCTCTATAACCAGGTTCTTGCTTATAGTTGCCTTAGCAGTGACCCCAGAACGCTCCCTAATCCCAGAGTAGCCAGATTTCCCTATCATATTGTTTTCTTTTGGGGTCTCATTTCTCTTGATAGAACATTCCCTGAGGTCGCCTTCAGCAAGCCCCATGTCATTATTCTTTTGGTTATTTGAGGCTATGCCAGAGAAGTCAAGCGCTTGATCTTGGGTCCCACCAGAAGTATTTTGCTGATGGACTGGCACCCCAACTGCTACTGGAATAATCCGTTTTCGACCATCAGCTCTCTTATATTCCCTTTGCTTCACAGGATTGGGAACTGGTGCAACACTCTAATTTTACCTGATTCTTATAATCATCAATTTCACTACTTTCATCATTATCACTATCTGCAGATTCCATGTTTGCATATCCATTCTCTTGCCTGTGAGTATCATTTTGAGTTGATTTCTGTGTATCCTCAATGGGTTCTATGGCCATCTTCCAGATTGAAATCCCAATAGAATCCAGTACAACTACATGAACAGATTGTTGTTTGCTCAAAACAATATACTAATTAATAACAATATTTTTAATAACAATACCAAAGTAAACTAATTAATAACAATATTTTTATTTACTTTGGTAACATGAACAGATTGTTGTTTGCTCAAAACAGCTTTCACATACTTTTCACCTTCACTAAACCACTGCACAGAAATAATGAGATACATAGTCAAAATAGAGGTCAAGAAGTGAGGAATCTAAGATTAGCATAAGTATAGTATCTTCAAAGAATCAGTAGCAACCTTAGAAGTAATGCTAGACATTGATATATTGATGAAGTTTGCACCAGCCTCAGTAGCTACAGCTTTTGCAAGCAAGCAGTCTTGTTTTCTAGGTTTACTGAAAGTATATAGCAAAGGGATGAAGGCTGGAAAACTGATATCTTATTGAAGAACAACTTGGCTATATTTATAGCCTTACAAGTTCAGCGTAACAGAGTGATAACAATCAGAAACAAACACTACTAACTGCCCTAGCTTTTAGGGATACTCCTGAAGACTAGTTCAACTAGGAAGACCTAATCAAATACCCCAACAGATTGGGGTTTATTAAACACCTACAATAATTTATTAGCAATAGCTACTAAAAACAAATCCTGACCTCCATAACCACTTAACATTCTCCCCTAAACTGAACTCGATTTAAGTTCAGTTTAAATCTGTCTTTGAACAGACCCCAAGCATTTCTCGCATCCTGATGAACAAGTCCAGCTTTAATGGTTTAGTGAGTATGTCAGCAATCTGATTTTTGCTTTGACAATGTACCAGCTCGATGACTTCATCCTTTGCAAGATCACGCAGAAAATGGAATCATATATCGATATGCTTACTTCTCCCATGCAAAACTGGATTTTTTGATAACTTAATGGTTGAATTGTTGTCACAATAAATCTGTGTAGCCTCTGATTGTACATATCCAACTACTCCTAGAACCCGTCTCATCCACACAGCCTGGCAAGCACTGAATGTTGCTGCAATGAATTCGGCCTCTGTGGTTGACAAAGTGACCACTGGTTGATGCCCACGCTACTGCACAAGAACCAAACATGAAGACGTAACCCGAAGTGCTCTTTCTGTCCTCTAAGTCTCCTCCATAGTCACTATCCGTAAAGCCCACAAGCTTGCTCGCTGATCCCGTCTTATAGAGCAAACCATAGTCCAGTGTGCCCTTAACATAACGAAGTATTCTCTTGGCAGCCAGAAAGTGTTCTTCTGTGGGAGACTCCATAAACCTGCTAATAAGACTGACGGAGAACATAAGATCAGGTCTTGTAGCAGTTAAGTACATCAAGCTTCCGACAACCTGCTTGTACTTCGTGTTGTCCCCCTTTACTCCACCTGCATCCTTTGTAAGCTTAGTTCCAGGTACGATCAGGTTTTGAACTGGATTACACCCACTCATTTGAAATCTATCCAGAATTTCTTGTGCATATCTCTGTTGTCCAACAAAAATGCCATTGGATCCTTGTATCACCTCGAACCCAAGAAAATGATGCATCCTTCCCAAGTCTGTCATTTCAAACTCCTTCATCATATGGACTTTGAATTCTTCGATCATCTCATCTGCATTTCTAATATAGATTAAATCATCAACATAGAGGCAAGTAATAACATATTTACCATCATTTCCATGTTTAATGAACAGAGTGTGTTCAAATGGACATTTGACAAATCCATTTGCTGTGAAATAAGCTTCTATACGACTATACCAAGCTCTTGGAGCTTGTTTCAAACCGTATAAAGCCTTTTTTAGTTTGTACACCATATGTTCTTTTCCTTTGATGACATAACCTGGAGGTTGATCAACATAAACCTGCTCACTTAACTCCCCATTTAGAAAGGCTGACTTGACATCCAATTGGTAAATCACCCATCTGTGTTGTGCTGCAAGAGATATCACCATTCTGATAGTGTCATGTCTGGCTACTGGAGCGAAAACTTCAGCATAATCTACTCCATATTCCTAGGCATACCCTTTAGCAACAAGTCTCGCTTTGAACTTGTCCACAGAACCATCTTCCTTGAGCTTTGTCTTAAATATCCATTTAACACCAATTGTTCTTTCTCCAGGTGAGAGCTCTGTTAACTCCCAAGTGTGATTTTTCTCAATGGCAGCAAATTCATCTTCCATGGCTTCTCTCCATTTTGCCTTCTGAACAGCCTCATGAAACATGATGGGATCTGTATCCACATAAAGTACTAATTGAGCAGTGTTTTCATCATCACTGAGCATGTTGCCACTTACATAATCGGTCATCCAGGCAGGTGATCTTCTAAGTCTTGTCTCTCTAGCCGACAATTGCTCATTCATACCAGATTCTTCAATCTCAGGTTCTTCTTCAGCTGATGATTTTGTGCCACTACTTGCTGCAGAGTCTTCAATAGTCTCATTTGCCACTTCTAGGTCAAGTGGCAACTCTTCCTCCTTGTTGCTTGTCCAACCCCATCCTCTTCCTTCATCAAACACTACATCCCGACTGATCACTATTCGGTTAGTTATAGGGTTGAACAAACGATATGCCTTTGACTCATCACTTATCCCGAGCATGACACACGCCACACTCTTATCATCAACTTTCCTCCTCAACTGATCATTAACATGGGCATATGCCAGACATCCAAACACTCTAAAGTGGGCAACTCCTGGCTTGTTCCCACTCCAAGCTTCTTCCGGCGTGATATCTTTTACTGCTAGAGTTGGACACCTATTGAGAATGTGGACACTCCATTTGACAGCTTCTGGCCAAAACCTTTTTGGCACCTTCATCTTGGTTAACATGCATCTCACCATGTTTAGAACAGTACGGTTTTTCCTCTCAGAGATTCCGTTCTGTTGCGGTGAGTATGATGCAGTGAGCTGTCATTTTATGCCATGTTCTTCACAGAAACTTGCAAACGGACGAGAGGTATACTCTCCCCCTCTATCTATACGTAATGCTTCAATATATTTCCTACTTTCTTTTTCAACTTGCAACTTAAATATCTTAAAAACATCCAGTGCATCAGATTTTTCAAGCAGAAAATATATCCATGTCTTCCTACTATAATCATCAGTAAAAGACACGAAGTACCTCTTTCCGCTATTTGACACTGGTGAGATTGGTCCACAGATGTCCGAGTGCACCAGTTGTAGTGCATGTGAGGATTTCCAGTGACTCTTCTGAGGGAAAGGGTCTCTATGATGCTTTCCAACCATACAGTCTGAGCAGATGCTTGTAGGAGTCTGTAGAGCAGGTAATCCATGCACCATATTTTTCTGTTGAAGTGTTTTCAGCCCCGTAAAACTCAGGTGCCCAAATCTATAATGCCACAGCCAGCTAGCATCAGCAGTGGCAGAATGAAAACATTTTTGGTTGTCCTTCGCACCTTTTGTATGTAAAGGAAACATGTGATTACTAGCCATGTTTGTCTGAATAATCAGCCCTCGTCTTGGATGATGGATTTGGCATACATTCCTGTGAATGAGTACAACAAATCCTTTTTCTTGGAGCTGTCCAAGACTAATCAGATTGCTGGCTAGTTAAGGTACAAAAAATACTTCAGTAATGTGATGCTCAGTGCCATCAACATCTATCTTGACATCTCCTCTCCCCATTACACATAAGCTGGAGTTATTGTCGAGTTTCACCTTTTCCCGGAATGTTTCATCGAGATGAGCAAAGTAAGTCCTATCTCCAGTCATATGGTTGCTGCAACCAGAGTCTAGGTACCATACTTTACTTAGATGACCTGCAGCTTCTCCCATGTGAGACATCAAGATCCCTTGTTCTTTATCCGCAACTGACTTGCTGTCCAGTTTTGCTTTCTCCTCTAAACACACCATCAACAGCATTGGTTCATCATATGCATTTGCATAATTGACTTGCTGCTCCCTCTCCCTGTTAGGACACTCGTATTGGAAGTGTCCCATTTCATGACATTTGTAGCATTCCACATTTGTTTTGGAAAAGATGCCTCGACCTCTTCCTCTTCCTCTACCTCGAGAGATGCCTCTTCCTTGACCTCTGAATGGTGCTTGGTATTCATGGCTGACTTGCAAAGCTTGTTCTTCCAACCCATGTCCGACAATTCTCTGCTCATGTACAAGCAAACTGCTTTGCAGTTCATCTATTGAGAGGTCATCGATTTCATTTGACTCCTCAATAGAACAGACCACATAGTCAAATCTAGGGGTCATGGATCTAAGTATCTTTTCGATGACCACCACATCTCCCATCTTTTTTCCATGTATCCTCATTTTATTTGCAACTGTAAGAACTCTTGCAAAATAATCACTTATTGTTTCTCCTGTTTTCATGTGCAGCAACTCAAACTCTTTTCGAAGAGCCTGAAGTTGAGCTCTTTTCACCCTTGTCGTACCTTGGTACTTCTTCTTCATAGAATCCCAGATATCCTTGGCAGTCTCCTTCTCCAAAATCGTCTCCAGTATGGCTCTATCAATTTCCTGGAACAGATAATTTTTAGTCTTCAAATCTTTAAGCTTATGCTCTGCAACCGTCTTGAGTTGTCCTTCAGTCAACTCAGTTCCTTCAAGATATTTCATAATACCATTCTCCACTAGATTCCAGTACTCCTTTGACCTCAAGAAATTTTCCATCAGCATTGCCCAATGGTCGTAATGACCATCGAACTTAGGAATGGAAGGCTGTATAAAACTATTTCCTTCTATTGCCATTTCTTGCTTACTACGGTAAGGCTAAAGAAGATTGCTACTGCTTTGATGATTCAGGCCCCGATATGGAGCTCTGATACCAGATCTTATTTTCTAGGTTTACTGAAAGTATATAGCAAACGGATGAAGGCTGGAAAACTGATATCTTATTGAAGAACAACTTGGCTATATTTATAGCCTTACAAGTTCAGCGTAACAGAGTGATAACAATCATAAACAAACACTACACACTACCCTAGCTTTTAGGGATACTTCTGAAGACTAGTTCAACTAGGAAGACCTAATCAAATACCCCAACAGATTGGGGTTTATTAAACACCTACAATAATTTATTAGCAATAGCTACTAAAAACAAATCCTGACCTCCATAACCACTTAACAAGCAGGCATTAAACTTTTCGTACACTTCTCTGACGGCTTGGGCATGATCATATGTCACATTATATGGCACACAAATGATAAGATACCCTTCCTTGGCCAAAAGCTCAATTAGGTGGCTGAGTACAGTCAAAAGGAATATATAACTTAGCATATAGGGCATACAAAATTCTAGAAATGCAGACCAAAAATATCTATGACACGATTAATAAATGACCCAGGTTTGGGTTCGATACCTCAATTGTTGCATACTTTCGATGGTATTAGCCGTCTTATCTTGTTATATAATTATGATTTACAAAATCTATTTAATTTACAAACTATGACTTGATTGAAAAAGTTTCAATCGTGTATTACGTGACTATGGAATTTTCCTGTTTTATTTCTAATTTTCTGTAAGTGGACCTCGGTGAGTGACGTGAGTCTTTTGACAATATCATGGAACGTTCAGTAATCACTTAGATGGCAATTTTAGGTTCTTTAAGAACTCCTTAATAAGTTATAATCAGCATGTCTAAAAATTATTTCCTTACCTATATGTAACCTCAGGTACAGCTCCGATAAAGGCACCTCCAAAGAAGTTGATAATTGCATGTGGTTTCATACCCTTTGGTGGTGGGATCACCAAACAAGAATCTAGCCTTCTATAAGTTTTGGTTTTATATGCATTGCTCCCGACATATCCATTAGAAATCGTATTTGTGGAGGGCCTTAATGCATGGATTCTATGTTTTCCAGAAGGAAACTCAGTCCAGTGACGGAGCCAGGATTTTTGTTAAGGGGGGGCGGAGTGATGTCATAATTAATTAAATATAATATAAAAATTAGTTACTTTAACATGAATTTTTTTTTAAAATATAGCAAAAATGGGAGTACAACAAAGACAGTCATTGAAGATGATTACTACTATATTCATTGAAGATGATTACTACTTCTAGAAACACAACAGAAGAGAAGGGTTTGAATCGTTGATTACTACTACATGAAGAAAATGAGGAAGAGATTGGGTTGCTTACGATTTTTTTGTGGAGATGACCAACATAGTGATTGATGAAGGCACCTGGTACCTAGAAGAAGAAGAATAAGGTGGTTTGGATCCTACTGGATCTTGTGAAGATGAGCTCAAATAACTCAATAGTTATAGATCTTTGAAGATGATGAAATATGGGGGTTTCCCTCATCTTATCCAATCGATGGAGTGTGAAGAAGAAACTGTGGATTTTGGTTTCTTTGAGGAGCAATTCTAGCTGGACTAGGAAACCAGCCTGATTTCCCTGCCTGGGGGGGGCAAAAATGTATTTTTGCCCCCCTCTTTAAAACACGTTTTTGGAGTATGTGTTTAAAAAGGGGGGCAAAAATGTATTTTTGCCCCCTCAGGCAGGGAAACCACGCTGGTTTCCCAGGCCCGCTAGAATTTCTGTTCTTTGAGAGATTTGAGGGATTTAACCTCTATCTCTAACTCTAAAAGTAGAGTTTGAATTTGATATGTACATGATTTGAAGGATGAAGTTCTGGTTGAAGTGAAAAGTGAGAATAGAGGGGCAAATAAAAAACTAATTGGGGGACAAATAAATTATAAAAAATAAAAAATAAAAAAATCTCAAAAGTCAGTGGGGGCAAGTGCCCACACTTGCCCCCACGTGAATCCGTGCTTGTGGGACACCCACTCGGGATTTCAAAGCTTCTAGAGATGTAAGACAAGGAGACCCTTATCTCCCCTTCTCTTTGTTCTTGCAGCTCAATGACTCACATCCATGGTGCTTCAAGCTGATTAACTGAATGTGATTCATGCGTTTAGAGTGTGCAACACAACCCCTTCAACCCCAATTCTACAGCATGTAGATGATACATTTTTATTCATTGAAGCTACTGAAGAAGAAATTCAGGCAGTAGGGGACATTCTTCAATGGTTGAAGGTGTATTCAGGGCTGAAAGTGAGTTTTTCTAAAACTAAAATCTATGCAGTGGGTGGAGTTCATCTTATCAAACAATGGGCTACCCTTTGGAGGCATAAAATTGGCACTTTTCCTTGCACATACTAGGGACTTCCTTTGGGAGCTAAATACAAAGACAACTAGAGTTGGGAAGAAACTATATATGGAACACATTGAATGTGTCGGTTAAGCATTTGGAATAAGAAGTATATTGCTAAAGCATAGAGACCGACACTTATCAAAAGCACCATTGCAAGTATACCAGTTCACATGCTCTCCTTATGCTCCATCCCCTCCTCAGTGACTGCCTCAATTGAAAGATGCATGCATGGGAAAATTTCTTAAACACTTCTTTGTTTTATTTTAACTTAATATTTCTTGATTACAAGATGAGAGATATATATAGTGGTTTTGGAACATCCCTCCTAATGAAAGGACTCCTAAGAACTAGAGCTTCATAGTTCCAAGAGTTAAGAGTTCCAATGTGTCATTAGTTCAATGGTTGATTGCACATTAACCTTTAACACTCCCCTTTAATGTGTTGTCCTGAACTCCCAATGTCGTTCTCAATTGCTGAAACCTGTCTCTTGGAAGAGCTTTTGTGAAAATGTCTGCAAGCTGATCTTGTGATTTGCAAAACTCAAGCTTCACTTCTCCTTCTTCAATTACTTCTCTGATGAAATGATGTTTTATGGCAATGTGTTTAGTTCGGCTATGAAACACAGGGTTCTTTGCCATAACGATAGCCGATCCGCTGTCACAACAAAGTATAACACCTTCTTCTTGTTTTTCTCCAAGATCTTCCAGAATTCTTTTCAACCAAATTGCTTGTTGTGTTGCCAAACCTGCTGCAACATATTCAGCTTCGGCAAAGGATTGAGCCACAGTTTGTTGCTTCTTTGAACACCAAGAAAACACACCCGATCCAAAGTAAAAAACATAACTAGAAGTGCTTTTCATATCATCTACACTTCATGCCCAATCACTATCACTGTAACCTATTAATTTCAACTCTGAAATTTTCTCAAAATTGATTCCATAATCCAATGTGCCTTTGACATGTCTAAGCACCCTTTTTGCTGCTCCAAGGTGCAAATGGTTGGGTTTGTTCATGAATCTTGAAAGTAAACTTGTTGAAAACATTAACTCCGGTCTTGTAGCCGTAAGATAAAACAAACTCCCAATCAAACTTTTATATATGCTTGCATCAATCATTCTTCCACCATCTTCTTTTCTGAATTTTTCATTCACAACTAAGGGAGTATCAACAGGCTTGCAATTCAGCATCCCGAACTTCTTCAAAACATTTTCAACATACTTCTTTTGACAAATGAAAACTCCATTCTCATCTTGATACACTTCTATACCAAGAAAATGATGTAGCATTCCCAAATCACTCATTTCATATTTTTTCATCATCTCCATCTTGAATTTTTCAAGCATCCTTTTGTTATTCCCAGTATAAATCAGATCATCAACATAGAGTGCAACAAGAAGAATGTCGGCCTCACCTTGATGCTTCACATACAAAGTAGGCTCACTCTTGCTTCTTTCAAAGCCTTGCTCAATGAAATAGCCATCAATCTCACTGTACCATGCTCTAGGAGCCTGTTTCAGCCCATAAAGAGCTTTTTTTTTATCTGTACACCTTATCTTCTTGGTCTTTAATCACAAAGCCTTCAAGTTGTTGCACATAAACTTCTTCTTTTAATTCTCCATTCAAAAATGCTGACTTCACATCAAGCTGGTACAAGTTCCATCCTTTTTTAGCTGCCAAAGTAATGATTGCTCTCACGGTATCTAGGCGAGCAACTGGGGCAAAAGTCTCATTGAAATCAATCCCAGGTTGTTGTGCATAACCTTTCACAACCAGTCTTGCTTTGTTTCTTTGAATTGAGCCATCCGGATTATGTTTCACTTTGTAGACCCATTTTACACCAATAACTTCTTTGTCATTTGGCTTCTTTACGAGTTGCCACGTCTTGTTCTTCTCAATTGCATCAATTTCTTCTTGCATAGCATTTCTCTAACAATCTTCTTGGATTGCTTCTTCAAAATTTTCTAGCTCCACTTCACAAAAGTTACATCTAACAAAAACATCATCCAAACTCCTCATTTTTCTTGGAGTTGAACTAGGAGATGTAGAACTAGAACTTGATGTAGATGAAGAACTTGGTGATGAAGAATTTGGTGAAGGAGGGGCTATTTGATTATCTTCATCCACTGATTTTTGCTGCATTATAGGAACTGAAATCAGTCTATCTTCAACTTTGTCTCTAGCCAATTCCAAGAGGTTTTCTCATCAAATACAACATCACGGCTTATGACAACCTTCTTTGTCTTCAAATTGTATAATCTATAGCCCTTTGACATCGAGCTATAGCCAATGAAAATGCATCTTTCACTGGTTTCATCAAGTTTTGTTCTCTTCTCCTTAGGAATATGAGCATAGCAAACACACCCAAAAACTTTTAGGTGGTTCACTGATGGTTTTCTTCCACTCCAGGCTTCAAAAGGGGTCATGTCCCACACAGCTTTTGTTGGACTTCTATTCAGCAAATATATAGCCGTATTCACAGTTTCAGGCAAAAATACTTTTGGTACACCCATAGCAAATAACATAGACTTAGCCATCTCCATCGGATATGCCATTTTGTTGTGGTGTATATCCAACAGTTAACTGCCTCTCCATGCCTTCTTCTTCACAAAATTTATTGAACTCATTTGAGGTGTACTCCTTTCCCTGATCACTTTTCAACACTTTAATGAATCTGCCACTTTGCTTTTCAACAAGGGCTTTAAATTTCTTAAAAACTCCAAACACATCATATTTCTGTCTCATGAAATAAACCCACGTCATGCAAGTATAATCATCAATGAACAAGATGAAATACTTGTTTTTAGCATGAGACAAGGTTCTCATTGGACCACACACATCGGTATGCACTAGCTCCAGTGCTTCTTTGGCTCTCCATGCACCTTGTTTTGGAAATGGTTGGCGATGATGTTTGCCAAGAACACATCGTTCACGGACATCAGGTTTCTCCTCAATTGTTGGTAGACCAAACACCATATTCTTCTGAGCTAGCACCTTGAGACTATTGAAGTTCAAGTGCCCAAGTCTCTTGTGCCATAACCATGAGTCATTCACTTCTCTTGCCATCAAGCTGACATTCTTTCCATAGCTGAAAGAGAATGGAAAGCTTCTAGATTTAGTCATTTTAACCACAGCAACAAGTCCTCCTTTGGGATAAAAAATTATGCATTCTCCATCCTCAAAATGAAGAGAATAATCTTTTTCAAGAAGCTGACCAACGCTAAGAAGATTTTCATCCAACTCTGGAATATAAAGAGCATCTTGGATAGTTCTCCTTCCTTGTTTTGTTTCCACGCCAATACTGCCCTTTCCTTTAACTTCAACAAATGCTCCATTGCCCAATTTTACTTTTGAGCAAAAAAATGTATCCATGTCAAGAAAGATTTGCTTGTCACCAGTCATGTGATTGCTACAACCGATGTCCAAGTACCACACATTTTTCTGCTCCTCTTGGGCCTTTTGACATGCAAAGAATAAGTTGCCTCCATCTCCTTCTTCCTCCATAAATCTTGTTTGTTGAGGCTGGCCATATCGACAATCATTTTGTAAATGACCAAACTTCTTACATTTATAACATTGAGGCTTCCCTTTATTCCAGCAATCCTTCTCACCATGGTTCATCTTCTTGCAGATTCCACACCATTTGGAAGATGTGCCTCCATTACTTCTTTCACCAATGTTGTTTCTTCCTCTTCCACAGGAGCTTCTTCCTCTTCTTCTGCTTCTTCCCGATCTGCCTCCTCTAGAAGAATCACTTCTAGTTTCCGCCGTATGCTTTTTGCCATCATTTTTGGAATCAATGGTGAGCTTAGATTGAAACACACTCTCCACAAATTTTTCAGAGTGATGTGACAACCTTTGCTCATAAGATTTTAAGGAGCCCACCAGACCTTGAACACTCATAATGGACAGGTCTTTAGTTTCTTCAATAACAGCCACAATAGGATCAAACTTCTCTGTCAAGCTAATCAAAATTTTGTCAATAACTCTTCTATCATCAATTGTGTCTCCATAGGACTTCATTTGATTCACCACATCAATCAGCCTATTGTGATAATCATTCAAGCTTTCATTATCCTTCATCTTCTGGTTTTCAAAATCTCTCTTAAGAGATTGAAGTTTAATTGATCTCACCCTGGAGTCTCCTTCAAATTCTGCTTGAAGAATATCCCAAGCTTCCTTGGATTTCTTTGCTCTCATGATCCTTGGAAAAATGGCAGGTGCAACACCTCTTTGAATCATCCCAAGAACACCAACATCTTTGGTTTTTATCTTCTTCAACTCTTGATGTGTTTCATTTGTCATCCCTGCTGTATTTTCTGGTTCTTCATACCCAATCTTTACTAGCTCAATCACTTCTAGTGACATGAACAAGGTTTCCATCTTTATGGACCAAAACTCATAGTTCTCTCCTTCAAACAAAGGAACATTTACATTGCTGAAGGTTGTGTTGATTGTTGATGACGAGCTTGTGTTGGCCATGACTTCGTCTTCACTTTTCTTTTCTTGTTGTTTGGATCAATAGAGCTCTGATACCACTCTGTTAGAGTTTTCTTTAACTCTCAATTATTTTCTTAAACACTTCTTTGTTTTATGTTAACTTAATATTTCTTGATTACAAGATGAGAGATATATATAGTGGTTTTGGAACATCCCTCCTAATGAAAGGACTCCTAAGAACTAGAGCTTCATAGTTCCAAGAGTTCAGAGTTCCAATGTGTCATTAGTTCAATGGTTGATTGCACATTAACCTTTAACATCACTTTTGAAGCTCACAAAGAATATAGAATTCAGTTTTCAGAGCACAAATGGATGGGGGAACATTCTCTTATATTCTCCTTTCCTGCTATCTACATGCAACTTGAACAAGGGAAAGATTATCTGAGTTTAAAGCTCCTCACACCTCCGCGGACAATCTTCTCTCTTGGGATTTTCATTTGAGGAGAAACCTCAAAAGATTAAGAGCTTCCTCAGATAGTCAATCAGTGCACCTCTTGCAAGTGACTAATTCAATACAGTTGGATGATGATTAAAATGACAAATGGCTATGGGGAGGCAAGGCCAAACCGTTCAAAGTAAAGGTTCCTATGCAGCTATTGGCACGCAGATCCAAATCTCAGCTCAATAGTTGAGAGCCCATGAATTTAATAGCTTGGTGTGGCTGAAAGAAGTCCCCTCAATGGTTTGTTTCCTTTTTTGGACTTTCGTGAATCATGGAATACTCATTGTGGACAACATCAAAAAATGGGGGATGCAACTTCCTAATCATTGTGTCCGTTGTGGGCAGCTTAAGAGAGTATTGACGACATTTTGCACTTTTGATCATTTACTACAAGCATTTAGAAAAGCCGCTTCAACGAGTTCAGAATCAATGCCCCATAATTCCACCTCAACACTTGATTGGACTGTTGCCAATGGAAGCTCACTTGTCTCGGCTAGGACAATGGGTTTGGGAGAGAACACTTCACGCTTTTGCTTGTGTCATTTGGCAGAAAAGAAATAATAGGTCTTATGGGTTGGGGTATCTTCAAAGATTCTTACTCCTCTTGTATGGTTGATTGGGAAGTTGTAGTGAACAATATAGAAATACATTATGTATACTTTTGTTCCTTATGCTAGTAATCTTCTTAATAGCAGTTGGTTTTCGTTAATGAAATACTTTTTATTTTGTATATATATATTACAATTCATAGTGGTGTTTTACTATTCATTACTGACTGGGACAAAGTCAAATCGAAAGAATTAGAGATAAAAGATGGTGATGATTAAAAGTTGGAAAATGTATTGAATATTTGAGGGTTGAGATTCATTTCCTATGGAGTAATTCTAAATGTCGAGGGTTTGGGCGAGGTTTTGGGCGAGGGAAGTGCGTCGCACGCGAGCGGGCTGACGTGGTGAAAAAAAAAAAAAAAAAAGATTGCGAGGGAAATGAAAAATTTGGGCGAAAGAAGAAGAGGGAACTGATTCATTCCCTCTCTCGCTCCCTCTGTCTCTCGCTCCCTTCATTCCCTCTCTCGCTCCCTCTGTCGCTCCCTCTGTCGCTCGCCACCTCCCTCCCCTCGCTCATTTCCTCGCTGGTTTCCTCGACACCTAGAATTATGTTACCCCATTCATAATCGATCTATCTTCTCTCTTCCTCCCATTTCATATGGCCAGAAACTGAGAAGCAGAGAAAAGGAAGTTCAAAGCCTACTCAAAGATCTCACCGTCGTTTTCGACCCCTCTCCCCAAAGTTCACAAGAGCTCAGTCCCTTCAAGCCTTGTCGACTGCTCTGAATAAAAATCTCAAATACTCAGTCCCTCTTTGATTTCATTTTCGACTTTAAAAGCTCAGAAGCTCTCTCTGAAAAAAAGGTAAGTCCCTCAGTGGTGGGTTTCGTTTGGATTTGTTGTGGGTTTCTAGATCTAGGGTTTCTTCTTTGATTTCGTATTGATTTCTGGTGGTGGGTTTTGTTGTGGATTTCTAGATCTAGGGTTTCATATCTTCCAGTCTTCTCTGCTCTACTCTACACAACTTGCTTTCACTGCTCTATGAAATTGTTAGGGTTAGGCTTCACACAATTACAACTTTGTTAGGATTCACACAATTGCATTTAGTTTACCCACAAGTTCTTAGATACGACTTTTTGTATGAAATTGTCTTGATTTTTCATATTTATGGTTTCATCAAATTTGATCTCAAGCTATGTTCGATCACGGAGAAAAGGAATCGGTGCCCTTGTGCCAGTCATTTTTCCTTTTCTGAATGCATTGTTGTAGGGTTCTTCTCCTAGCAATTAGACTTTCAAATTTGAGTTGTTTGGGAACACCCTTATCCCTAATCATCTCTCCACAATTTGAGTTTTTTTCAAAAATTTGAATGTGGAGGCTTAATTTTGTTCTGGTGTGGTATGGTGGGATGGATGGATCAATCACACATCAATACCCCCACAGACACCCATTAGTCCAACATCAACAACTACACAATTATTTGTTGAATCATTGCTTTTCAAATTTAAAAATCTTTGCATGCTTGCTTCATTGGTTAGAAATGTCGATTCATTTTTTTTTTTACCATTAGTCCAACATCAACAACTACATTTACCAAGTATTTTGGGAAATACGGAGAGATAATTGATTCTGTGATAATGAAGAATCGATTCACGGGGCAACCGAGGGGATTTGGGTTTGTCACTTATGCTGATCCTTCTGTTGTTGACAAGGTTATTGAAGAAACCCATATCTTCAATGGTAAACAAGTAAGTGCGTGCTTAACTGCTTAGTTTGATATCAGTTATTATTGTTGTTCGGTTAATTTGTCATGTTGCTGCATTATAAAATTAATGACTTACAACAATATGATTGGTCCATCTTAGTTCATAATTAATTTCCTCATTTCTTAAAATGATATAGGATTTAGTTCATGTAATCGCAAAAAATGAAGTGAATTTTGTTTTGGAGTTTCACATTAACATGCTATTGTATGCAAGGAATATTTATGGAAACAGAATGAATGTCGAAGAAACACTATTATTTATCCCTCAAGTGAATTCCAATTTTGTTTAAATTTTTATGGTGAGAATATTTGTGAAATGAGCAAATATTTGGTTTGGAATCAATTGACATTCAAACTCGGTTGTATGCAATAATGATTTTTAAATTGCAGGTGGAGATTAAAAGAACCATCCCAAAAGGATCCGCGCAGAACAAGGACTTCAAAACCAAGAAGATTTTTGTTGGTGGAGTGCCAACCTCAGTTACTGAAGGTATCTTTCAAAAGATGTCCAAAAGACATAGTTGGAGTAACTTATTGTGTTTTTTAAGCAATGAAATAGTATCATGGTAAACTTCTTATGTGTTTTAATTTCATGATTTACTGATCAGACGAGTTCAAGGATTTTTTCTCAAAGTATGGAGAAGTGGTGGAACACCAGATTATACGCGATCCTACGAAAAACCGCACTCGAGGCTTTGGTTTTATAGTCTTTGACAATGAGCAAGTCGTGGATGATTTGTTGGTTAATGGAAACATGATTGATATGATGGGTTCCCAGGTAAGTGTGCTGCGATTGTTTTTCAAGGAACTGTCAAAGGTTCATATACAAAATTACCAAAATGTTCTGTATTGCAATTTATTTACCCACCCAAAGCACGAAGTATTCGTTTGTTCACTGTTTAGAGAATTGTTACATATGAATAAATTTTATTAATCAACCTTCTAACACCATGCAATACCCAGCTTAACTTAATTGCTTTGTTGCAGGTGGAGATTAAGAAAGCAGAGCCAAAGAAAGCTGGAAACCCACCCCCTGCTTTTATAGTTTAACTGCTTTTTCTTTTTTTTTTCTTGTTTAAATGTCACTTAGTAGATGTTTTAGGGTTTTCAATTTGTAGTAATTTGCCCTAGCAGAGATTTGATGCAGCCCTGTAGATATGTTAGAAAAAGAAAAAAAAAATCTGTGATTATTTTCTTGTTTTTGATCGTGTCTTTTTAGCCCCTAGCAGAGATTTTGCTTTGAATACTCAATGCTTTTAAAACCAAATTTTTTTTTGGGTAGGACAATGTGTTAGTTCATTGGCTTAAGAACAGATTTTACTTTTTGAGCAAGTTACGTTCAATGTGTACACGTATGCAAAGGACATCTACACATTGAACATAATGTCACGTAGAAATTAGCAAGTTGTACATGTAATGTCACGTAGATTACGTACGTTTTAACCCGTGCCTACTTGTATCCATAAAATTGTTTTTGATTAATATGAACTACCATGGTTCTTTAGGTGTTTAATATGGGTGATCCAAGTAATTTTATCAGTGAAGAAGGTTATCCATTTCATTTGCTAGCTCTTTCCCCAGTGGAGATAGTTACTGCTTGATAAATGAACATTCGCGTAAGAGCTTTATTGCAATGGCACAGCACCGGAGCCAATGGATTTGGTTCGTAATCCATAAATTTATTTTGGTTTTTGTCTTTAATATCAAACTACTGTTTAACATTCTTTTTAGTGTGTGCACCTCAATGCTTAAATTGCTTATATGCTTTATGTTTTGATCTTGATGCAGGTTCCGCAAACTATTTTGTGTTATTCTCGAGTTACACTTATGTTAATGTGCTCAGAAAGATAAAGGTTTAGTTGTTTGTCAGGACTAACAATAAGCGGATACGCTTATGGAGAAATGAAACTCTTATGAAAAGACCCAAGGGGAGATATGGATCTTGTCAGAGGGCTTACATCTCTCCCAAAGCTTTGCTAGCTAGCTTCTCTCTGTGTAGAGCAGTGTCAAACTTGAGCATGTGACAGGCATTAGGCTACCTCATTGAACGTCTGTTTCTTACAATTGAGGAAACTGCATAGGAGTTGTGCTCCTTGTGATAGGCCCCCTATACGATTCACATACACTAGGCGGAAGAATAGGAGGATTTAACAGATTGTAAAATGCTGCAGATTGAAAATGCTAAGATGGTTGCAGAGTGCTCTGTCAGATGGTGAAGAATGCAAATGCTGCTCTGTCAAATGGTGAAGAATGCAAATACTAAGGTGGTTGCAGAATGTTCTGTCAGATGAGGAATTAGAAGGGTTTTCAGTATTTTTTGTTAGTATATTCTGTTAGTGGTTAGAAGATCTGTTAGTGATTAGAAGAGTGCTCTGTTAGAATGCAAATGCTCTGTTAGTTGTTTGCAAAGGCCTCTGTGAGGTATTAGTATAAATAGGAGAATGGCAATAACATTGTATGGATTCATGATTTCACACATTGTACAATTGAGCAAATGCTTATTAGTAGATTAAGGCATCTCGAACAGCCTACATCATTCAGTTCATATTACATTGTAATTCATTCTTTTGAGTTGAATCTTGTAATCCCAATTTCAGCATTGTCAATACAATTTCTGTTTCAGCAATTGATTGTTGAAATCTTCAAGTCTTCCATCTATTCCTCTCTTTGGCTTTTGTTATAAATTATGCTTGAACTGCTTTCAGTCTGCAGAGATCAATAAACAAGGTTAGATCCTATCACCTTGCAATTAAGTAAATGGGTTTGGTTTCTGGAAAACAAGTCAATATATTTCTACTGTCAAACTTGAGATGCTTGTTTCTAAAAGGTTACTTCGATTATATGCAATTGTGAAAATGCTGGTGATTCAGTGTTGGTGATGTTCAACTTTGATAATTACTACTGTTGGTTTTGCAAAATAAATATTCATTAGAGCTTTTGTTTCTCAGACTCTCAAGGTTTAAGGTTACTTCACATACTCCTCCATACATAGATTGCACGCTTGCCTTTTTCAAAAAAAAAAAACTTTGATAATTACTACTGAACGCCCACAATCATACAAGTTCTTAATGAAGCCAAGGTGATGTAGAAGCCAAAAAACTACACAAGTCCTATCTTAATGAGAACGGAAGACCAGCACTGAAACCTATCCTATGGTACCTGCAGCCTTCAATCTTCAATGACTAGCAAATTTCTAAGACCCGTGCCATTGTAAGATTCAGAGGCTTGAAGTTTTGATGTTGCTTCGACACCTAGTCTTCAGTCATTGCAGACTTCTAAGGCTTCAAGTCTGGTGGCGTTGTGTACATGCTTACAAATGAAGGGATCACAGTAATACAATAAAACAGAAAAGTCGTTATCCAAAAAATTATAGCAAAATTGATATCAAAGTTATGTTTTCTACAAAATTTTCTTGACAACCATTCAATACACATCTCACAGTATATATAACTTTTTTCTTCACTTTTTTCACTCATCACCAACTAGTTAGCTGTTTTTGAAATTTAGAACTCTGAGAAGATTTGCCTCCCTTGTCTTTGTAGGAATTTCTGGAAGCAAAACTTCTTTGCTTCCCACGAGCTACTGTAACAGCATGTCGCCTCTGTTTATTCAAACGTTTCATCAGTTCATCAGCTTCACCTTGCCCCTTGCCATCCTCCTACAAGAAAACAACATTTAAGTTTTATGTCTGGCAGTACATGTGTAAATATCCTTAAAGAAAAACCAAAATATAACCAACTGAAAATAACTACAGATACAAAATCATGAGAAGCACAGTTTTAAACACAGAATTACAAAGTAAACTCTACAGGGCATAAAAGGGAGGAAATACTCTGCTGAGATCAATAGAGTCCTTGCAGACAAAGTTAAAAAATTGATCATTCTGATGGGAAAAATTCAACATTGAGATAGATTCAACTTATCTTGTCAGCTGATTCTATTGTTTCGGGTCTATTGTCTTCAACTGCTTCATCTGAACACTCATTCTCACTCCCTACATCCTTCTTGTCAGAACTGGTGGTTGTCTCATCCTGAAATACCAACATGGTATATACCATCTCCAAAAATGAATCAACATTCCCAAAAAAACATAACTAGTGATAGCTGAATACACATCCATATCAAAACTGGAGATGGACCACCAAACTAAGCAGTTAAGCACGCACTTACTTGTTTACCATTGAAGATATGGGTTTCTTCAATAACCTTGTCAACAACAGAAGGATCAGCATAAGTGACAAACCCAAATCCCCTCGGTTGCCCCGTGAATCGATTCTTCATTATCACAGAATCAATTATCTCTCCGTATTTCCCAAAATACTTGGTAAATGTAGTTGTTGATGTTGGACTAATGGTAAAAAAAAAAATGAATCGACATTTCTAACCAATGAAGCAAGCATGCAAAGATTTTTAAATTTGAAAAGCAATGATTCAACAAATAATTGTGTAGTTGTTGATGTTGGACTAATGGGTGTCTGTGGGGGTATTGATGTGTGATTGATCCATCCATCCCACCATACCACACCAGAACAAAATTAAGCCTCCACATTCAAATTTTTGAAAAAAACTCAAATTGTGGAGAGATGATTAGGGATAAGGGTGTTCCCAAACAACTCAAATTTGAAAGTCTAATTGCTAGGAGAAGAACCCTACAACAATGCATTCAGAAAAGGAAAAATGACTGGCACAAGGGCACCGATTCCTTTTCTCCGTGATCGAACATAGCTTGAGATCAAATTTGATGAAACCATAAATATGAAAAATCAAGACAATTTCATACAAAAAGTCGTATCTAAGAACTTGTGGGTAAACTAAATGCAATTGTGTGAATCCTAACAAAGTTGTAATTGTGTGAAGCCTAACCCTAACAATTTCATAGAGCAGTGAAAGCAAGTTGTGTAGAGTAGAGCAGAGAAGACTGGAAGATATGAAACCCTAGATCTAGAAATCCACAACAAAACCCACCACCAGAAATCAATACGAAATCAAAGAAGAAACCCTAGATCTAGAAACCCACAACAAATCCAAACGAAACCCACCACTGAGGGACTTACCTTTTTTTCAGAGAGAGCTTCTGAGCTTTTAAAGTCGAAAATGAAATCAAAGAGGGACTGAGTATTTGAGATTTTTATTCAGAGCAGTCGACAAGGCTTGAAGGGACTGAGCTCTTGTGAACTTTGGGGAGAGGGGTCGAAAACGACGGTGAGATCTTTGAGTAGGCTTTGAACTTCCTTTTCTCTGCTTCTCAGTTTCTGGCCATATGAAATGGGAGGAAGAGAGAAGATAGATCGATTATGAATGGGGTAACATAATTCTAGGTGTCGAGGAAACCAGCGAGGAAATGAGCGAGGGGAGGGAGGTGGCGAGCGACAGAGGGAGCGACAGAGGGAGCGAGAGAGGGAATGAAGGGAGCGAGAGACAGAGGGAGCGAGAGAGGGAATGAATCAGTTCCCTCTTCTTCTTTCGCCCAAATTTTTCATTTCCCTCGCAATCTTTTTTTTTTTTTTTTTTCACCACGTCAGCCCGCTCGCGTGCGACGCACTTCCCTCGCCCAAAACCTCGCCCAAACCCTCGACATTTAGAATTACTCCATAGGAAATGAATCTCAACCCTCAAATATTCAATACATTTTCCAACTTTTAATCATCACCATCTTTTATCTCTAATTCTTTCGATTTGACTTTGTCCCAGTCAGTAATGAATAGTAAAACACCACTATGAATTGTAATATATATATACAAAATAAAAAGTATTTCATTAACGAAAACCAACTGCTATTAAGAAGATTACTAGCATAAGGAACAAAAGTATACATAATGTATTTCTATATTGTTCACTACAACTTCCCAATCAACCATACAAGAGGAGTAAGAATCTTTGAAGATACCCCAACCCATAAGACCTATTATTTCTTTTCTGCCAAATGACACAAGCAAAAGCGTGAAGTGTTCTCTCCCAAACCCATTGTCCTAGCCGAGACAAGTGAGCTTCCATTGGCAACAGTCCAATCAAGTGTTGAGGTGGAATTATGGGGCATTGATTCTGAACTCGTTGAAGCGGCTTTTCTAAATGCTTGTAGTAAATGATCAAAAGTGCAAAATGTCGTCAATACTCTCTTAAGCTGCCCACAACGGACACAATGATTAGGAAGTTGCATCCCCCATTTTTTGATGTTGTCCACAATGAGTATTCCATGATTCACGAAAGTCCAAAAAAGGAAACAAACCATTGAGGGGACTTCTTTCAGCCACACCAAGCTATTAAATTCATGGGCTCTCAACTATTGAGCTGAGATTTGGATCTGCGTGCCAATAGCTGCATAGGAACCTTTACTTTGAACGGTTTGGCCTTGCCTCCCCATAGCCATTTGTCATTTTAATCATCATCCAACTGTATTGAATTAGTCACTTGCAAGAGGTGCACTGATTGACTATCTGAGGAAGCTCTTAATCTTTTGAGGTTTCTCCTCAAATGAAAATCCCAAGAGAGAAGATTGTCCGCGGAGGTGTGAGGAGCTTTAAACTCAGATAATCTTTCCCTTGTTCAAGTTGCATGTAGATAGCAGGAAAGGAGAATATAAGAGAATGTTCCCCCATCCATTTGTGCTCTGAAAACTGAATTCTATATTCTTTGTGAGCTTCAAAAGTGATGTTAAAGGTTAATGTGCAATCAACCATTGAACTAATGACACATTGGAACTCTGAACTCTTGGAACTATGAAGCTCTAGTTCTTAGGAGTCCTTTCATTAGGAGGGATGTTCCAAAACCACTATATATATCTCTCATCTTGTAATCAAGAAATATTAAGTTAACATAAAACAAAGAAGTGTTTAAGAAAATAATTGAGAGTTAAAGAAAACTCTAACAGAGTGGTATCAGAGCTCTATTGATCCAAACAACAAGAAAAGAAAAGTGAAGACGAAGTCATGGCCAACACAAGCTCGTCATCAACAATCAACACAACCTTCAGCAATGTAAATGTTCCTTTGTTTGAAGGAGAGAACTATGAGTTTTGGTCCATAAAGATGGAAACCTTGTTCATGTCACTAGAAGTGATTGAGCTAGTAAAGATTGGGTATGAAGAACCAGAAAATACAGCAGGGATGACAAATGAAACACATCAAGAGTTGAAGAAGATAAAAACCAAAGATGTTGGTGTTCTTGGGATGATTCAAAGAGGTGTTGCACCTGCCATTTTTCCAAGGATCATGAGAGCAAAGAAATCCAAGGAAGCTTGGGATATTCTTCAAGCAGAATTTGAAGGAGACTCCAGGGTGAGATCAATTAAACTTCAATCTCTTAAGAGAGATTTTGAAAACCAGAAGATGAAGGATAATGAAAGCTTGAATGATTATCACAATAGGCTGATTGATGTGGTGAATCAAATGAAGTCCTATGGAGACACAATTGATGATAGAAGAGTTATTGACAAAATTTTGATTAGCTTGACAGAGAAGTTTGATCCTATTGTGGCTGTTATTGAAGAAACTAAAGACCTGTCCATTATGAGTGTTCAAGGTCTGGTGGGCTCCTTAAAATCTTATGAGCAAAGGTTGTCACATCACTCTGAAAAATTTGTGGAGAGTGTGTTTCAATCTAAGCTCACCATTGATTCCAAAAATGATGGCAAAAAGCATACGGCGGAAACTAGAAGTGATTCTTCTAGAGGAGGCAGATCGGGAAGAAGCAGAAGAAGAGGAAGAAGCTCCTGTGGAAGAGGAAGAAACAACATTGGTGAAAGAAGTAATGGAGGCACATCTTCCAAATGGTGTGGAATCTGCAAGAAGATGAACCATGGTGAGAAGGATTGCTGGAATAAAGGGAAGCCTCAATGTTATAAATGTAAGAAGTTTGGTCATTTACAAAATGATTGTCGATATGGCCAGCCTCAACAAACAAGATTTATGGAGGAAGAAGGAGATGGAGGCAACTTATTCTTTGCATGTCAAAAGGCCCAAGAGGAGCAGAAAAATGTGTGGTACTTGGACATCGGTTGTAGCAATCACATGACTGGTGACAAGCAAATCTTTCTTGACATGGATACATTTTTTTGCTCAAAAGTAAAATTGGGCAATGGAGCATTTGTTGAAGTTAAAGGAAAGGGCAGTATTGGCGTGGAAACAAAACAAGGAAGGAGAACTATCCAAGATGCTCTTTATATTCCAGAGTTGGATGAAAATCTTCTTAGCGTTGGTCAGCTTCTTGAAAAAGATTATTCTCTTCATTTTGAGGATGGAGAATGCATAATTTTTTATCCCAAAGGAGGACTTGTTGCTGTGGTTAAAATGACTAAATCTAGAAGCTTTCCATTCTCTTTCAGCTATGGAAAGAATGTCAGCTTGATGGCAAGAGAAGTGAATGACTCATGGTTATGGCACAAGAGACTTGGGCACTTGAACTTCAATAGTCTCAAGGTGCTAGCTCAGAAGAATATGGTGTTTGGTCTACCAACAATTGAGGAGAAACCTGATGTCCGTGAACGATGTGTTCTTGGCAAACATCATCGCCAACCATTTCCAAAACAAGGTGCATGGAGAGCCAAAGAAGCACTGGAGCTAGTGCATACCGATGTGTGTGGTCCAATGAGAACCTTGTCTCATGCTAAAAACAAGTATTTCATCTTGTTCATTGATGATTATACTTGCATGACGTGGGTTTATTTCATGAGACAGAAATATGATGTGTTTGGAGTTTTTAAGAAATTTAAAGCCCTTGTTGAAAAGCAAAGTGGCAGATTCATTAAAGTGTTGAAAAGTGATCAGGGAAAGGAGTACACCTCAAATGAGTTCAATAAATTTTGTGAAGAAGAAGGCATGGAGAGGCAGTTAACTGTTGGATATACACCACAACAAAATGGCATATCCGATGGAGATGGCTAAGTCTATGTTATTTGCTATGGGTGTACCAAAAGTATTTTTGCCTGAAACTGTGAATACGGCTATATATTTGCTGAATAGAAGTCCAACAAAAGCTGTGTGGGACATGACCCCTTTTGAAGCCTGGAGTGGAAGAAAACCATCAGTGAACCACCTAAAAGTTTTTGGGTGTGTTTGCTATGCTCATATTCCTAAGGAGAAGAGAACAAAACTTGATGAAACCAGTGAAAGATGCATTTTCATTGGCTATAGCTCGATGTCAAAGGGCTATAGATTATACAATTTGAAGACAAAGAAGGTTGTCATAAGCCGTGATGTTGTATTTGATGAGAAAACCTCTTGGAATTGGCTAGAGACAAAGTTGAAGATAGACTGATTTCAGTTCCTATAATGCAGCAAAAATCAGTGGATGAAGATAATCAAATAGCCCCTCCTTCACCAAATTCTTCATCACCAAGTTCTTCATCTACATCAAGTTCTAGTTCTACATCTCCTAGTTCAACTCCAAGAAAAATGAGGAGTTTGGATGATGTTTTTGTTAGATGTAACTTTTGTGAAGTGGAGCTAGAAAATTTTGAAGAAGCAATCCAAGAAGATTGTTAGAGAAATGCTATGCAAGAAGAAATTGATGCAATTGAGAAGAACAAGACGTGGCAACTCGTAAAGAAGCCAAATGACAAAGAAGTTATTGGTGTAAAATGGGTCTACAAAGTGAAACATAATCCGGATGGCTCAATTCAAAGAAACAAAGCAAGACTGGTTGTGAAAGGTTATGCACAACAACCTGGGATTGATTTCAATGAGACTTTTGCCCCAGTTGCTCGCCTAGATACCGTGAGAGCAATCATTACTTTGGCAGCTAAAAAAGGATGGAACTTGTACCAGCTTGATGTGAAGTCAGCATTTTTGAATGGAGAATTAAAAGAAGAAGTTTATGTGCAACAACTTGAAGGCTTTGTGATTAAAGACCAAGAAGATAAGGTGTACAGATAAAAAAAAAGCTCTTTATGGGCTGAAACAGGCTCCTAGAGCATGGTACAGTGAGATTGATGGCTATTTCATTGAGCAAGGCTTTGAAAGAAGCAAGAGTGAGCCTACTTTGTATGTGAAGCATCAAGGTGAGGCCGACATTCTTCTTGTTGCACTCTATGTTGATGATCTGATTTATACTGGGAATAACAAAAGGATGCTTGAAAAATTCAAGATGGAGATGATGAAAAAATATGAAATGAGTGATTTGGGAATGCTACATCATTTTCTTGGTATAGAAGTGTATCAAGATGAGAATGGAGTTTTCATTTGTCAAAAGAAGTATGTTGAAAATGTTTTGAAGAAGTTCGGGATGCTGAATTGCAAGCCTGTTGATACTCCCTTAGTTGTGAATGAAAAATTCAGAAAAGAAGATGGTGGAAGAATGATTGATGCAAGCATATATAAAAGTTTGATTGGGAGTTTGTTTTATCTTACGGCTACAAGACCGGAGTATATGTAGCAAAAATAATGAAAAACTTTTGAAAAAAGTTGGTGGAATGTATATGTGGCGGAGAGAGAAAATATTGTGTTTTGCTTTTAGCAAAATGAAAATTATCATAACTATCTACATCGTTATCGGATTTTGGTAAAGTTAATATCGTTGAAATTCATTTTTTAAGATCTTTCTAACAAAATTAATGATCAACACAAGCGCTAAAATTTAAAAATATATATTCTATTATTAAAAAATATATATATATATATATAAAGTATTTCGCGTTTTTAATATTTTTCAAAGCATTGAGACGGGCCGATCATACCAAAAAAATGAGTCGGGCATCTTAATGCACATTTAAACAAAAACTCTAAACTTCATATTTTGGTGAATTCAAAGATTGAGGGAGAACTCATTGTCGGCGTTTAAATTTTTTCCCCAACTGATTCAAATTTGACTAAGTCTAATTCTAAAATTTATAATATATATATATATTTACCTTAAAATAAGCTTACACTTCAATACTGATTCAGAGCCAAAATGGGGATAGTGAAAGAGGTGTTCAGTACAAAATATTTAGCAAAAATAAAATTATATGGAGTGCCAACGGCACGGGGCATACTCTAGTTGAGTTACAGTACAACATCTTTGAGTTTACAATATGAAGCATGTTGATCCCGTCCTGTTCCAAACCCGTTTGGGATGGGATGAGGTTTATTCGTCCCGATCCCGAATGAACGGGATGGGATAAAGATGAGGTCCATCCCGTCCCGTGTCCACCCCTACTATTAACACAATATTTTTACTTTGTTTATCCACTTTGACTCCTTCCCTCAATAGGATTTTCTACCTCTCACAACTTATGTAGAGCTTGATTGATTCATTCAAGAAGAGTTGCACTGCATATAAAAATACATGATATAATTTTGTATCATCCAATTCATTAAATTTGGATTCAATAGTTAACAATTCAGTTTAAGATTTATACATATCCGATCTCAGTATTGTTACCAGCACCACATTTAAATTTTAGATGAATCACATAAAAAAATTTGTCCACAATCATTTGTGTGTATGCAAAAAACAAAGTACATAGGTACAAGTTTCAAGGGAGTTGTTCTTTTTCCACACAAAAATAAAAATTATGACGATTAACTTGATGGATCAAGGCATTAAGTCATATTCACAAACACATGAATAAATCATAAGCACTTGGAAGATTAAGTTGAGGAAGTTTGAAGTTGCAACCCTTCTTCAACCTTGCAAGGTCAAAATGAACAAACGACCGCGACCAAACATAGTGTATAGTATTTGAAAAGCATTTAGAGAATGGAGAAAGAGATAGTCCATAGAAAGATTATGTTGTACTATGTTGATTGTGGTGGTAGTGACGATGGCTATGATTGTGGTTGTGTAGGTTGTTGGTAATGATGGTGGTGGCATGCCGCGTTGGAAGTGAATGATATAGAGACGAGGCAGTGGAGGCAGCGGTAACAATTTTGTGCTATAATGGCATTAATTGGTTGTAGCATTATGGTAGTATTGGTGTAGTTACATATAGAATTGATATGGTGGTTGTAACTATTATCAATGACTATTGAAAATTTAAAATGTTGATTTGCCATTCATGAGGCTCTTTCGAAATAAAACCCTTATAGGGATTTATAATTTTTTTTTGTCAAATAAACATTGTGTTTTTGCTATTGAAATGTTGAATTTCCACTCATGAGGCTCTTTTGGAATAAAAACTTGGGAAAATAGCTTATAACGTCTACTTTTTATAATTATAGACCACATCATAATTTAACAATTTAAAATGCCTAAAAAAGTTTTTTTTTTTTTAAATTGGGTCGTTGACCCTTTTTATTTATTTATTAATCCATGCCCGAAGGCTACATGACTAACCCTATAAGTTTAACCAAACCAGACCCGAAGGCTACAATATTGTTGTCACTTAATATCCTCATCGCCCCCACCTCGCATGCAGACTTTCTTTCGCTCGCTTCGCTCCGGTTAGTCCATCTAAGCAGCTACATTCAACACCCGAAAGCTTATTAACGGCGAAGCACTATGCTCCTTATAATCGGGTGAAAACTCACAAAATCCTAACTGGTGAGTCTCGAACCCGCAACCTCTCACAAGAGAGTGGATGTCCGACCAACTGAGCTACAATTGGTGGACTAAAAAAGCTTATTTTTTATGATTAAAGACTCTTAAAAGCCACAAACCCAACCCTTGGTTTAAAAATAATTAGAAAGACATTCCTACCCTTTAACTTAAGTGATCAATTTTCAAAATTTATTCACCTTCTTAAAACCAATCATAAGTTTACTTCCAATTTTTTTACTTCCAGATTATCCAATAAGAATCGATCAATTGTGTTTTAGGGTCATGAAGCAACTTTGAAAAATATAAATTTGTGTTAAAAATTGCATATTTTACTTGTTTCAATGTAACTAAAATTTGAATACATAAATAACAACACCACATCAATGTGTCCAGGACATATGGGTATATTTGTCTTTTTACATATCTTTTAGTCATGGTTTAGGTTTGTAGCCTTTAATAGTCGTGAATTACAAAAAATAGGCCTTTTGAGGCATTTTCAATTGTTCTTATGTGGTCCACAATTAAAAAATTTAGGCCTTATAAGTCATTTTCCCTAAAAACTTTCTAAGGATTTATAATCTTTATATGAAACAAACACTTTAAAAATTTATATTATGGAAAAAAAAAGTCATGGAAGAAATGAAGTAATTTTTTTTTCATGCATGATTTACAACAAAAAAGAGAGAAAAAAAATTACATCAGAAGTAATTTAAAAACTCACGTTAATTTATAAACTACAGATGATAATTGCATCTTCGAGACACTCTTAAACTCTTATCTTGCAACAACTTTTATATATGGATGAAGTAGATGATCATGATTATAAAACTAGATTATAAACCTAATAAGCATCTAAGTCTGTAACATGAAATGGTTTAGTATGACTAATTTTAGTCATCTAGATTTTATCAATCATGACTAGTTTTAGTCGTGTGTACATTTTCATTAAAAAAATAGTTGTATTCGACTTATGTATGAAGTACATGAGCATGACCAAACTTAGTCATCCGAGTTTATCAAACATCATTAAGGGCAACCATGCATTCCCCAAAAGTTAGTGGGTAGGGTCATTTGTCCACAAATTCGATTTAAAGGACATGATTATGACCAATTAACTTGAGTCAACTATGTGTTTATTAAAATGACTCTAGTTACCATGGGTACTAAAAACAAACATAGTAAGTTCCACCATATTTATAAATAGCATATATTGGATAGAGGAGGACGATAGTGTAAATGAAGGAGGAAAGTGATAGGGAAAGATAATGAGATGAGTAAATGTTGTCCTGGCGATTCAAAGAGGATGGATCGATGAAAAGTAGGCGACTTCTAGTCCATGCATGTAGTAAGTGGAGAATAAATATATATTTTGGTTGAGAAATAGGGGGTTTCAAGTTCTATAATATTTTTTTTACAAAACATCTAACAACAAATCTATATTTTTCATTTTAAAAAAAAAATTCAATGATCAGAGTATAATGAGATGAACGACTAAGTCAAACAATTATTATTACATTCTTTCCCTTGTAACTCTCTTTGTACAATATCTCTTTCTTTCTCTCCTCACTCTCTTAATTACTAACCCTCTCCTAAATTAACCACGTCTCTCTCTTATTTAATTTTCTCCATTTTTCTCAAATAAAAAACTTATAACATTATTTCAATAAATTTTAAAAAAATACAAAAAAATAAATATCCAAAACATTGCCATATAAAACCTTTGAAAAACGAAAATTCTAGGGGTCGAGGGAAAGGGGCGAGGGATGGGTGGAAGCCACTCATCTATCTCGAGATGAGCGACATCGCGCATCTCAAAGTCGATGCGCTCATCTCGTGGCGGATGGGTGGTTACCACCCATCCCTCGCTCCCTCCCTCGACCCTTAGCAAAGCTCTTTGAAAAATGACCACGAATCCTACTTTTCAATAAAATAGATCAGGTAGGTGTCATAGTTAATATATTGACCAATTAGGCCTATTTTTTTGCATTTCATGACCAATAAGTAGGGATGACAACGGGGCGGATTTGAGCAAATCCATCCCCGATCCGTCAGGAATAACGGATCCCCAAATCCGCCCCACCAATCCGTTTACAATTTAAATTAAAAATCGTAACCGCCCCGTGCGGATTGGCGGATATCTACCCTGCCCCGCCAATCCGTTTACGGTTTGCGGTTCAATTACTGGTTTTAGTTATTCCTCGTCCATCTAACTACAAACTACAGTAAATTTAGTTATTCATCTTCCATCTAACTACAGTAAATTATACTTCATTCATCAGATATTATACTTCATTCATCAGATGTAACACAAAATTATAACAAAAAATTACAAAGAATCTATACAAAAATTACAAAAAACCATACAAAAAAAAAAAAATCGATCAAAAGAATCTCAGAGATCACGGATCAGAGATCTCAGAGATCTCAGATCAGGTCTAAGGTCTCTCAGATCTCTTGCAGCTAGGATCCAGGGAAAGGCGGGAAAGGGAGGGGAGGGGAGAGGGAGGCGGCTGGGCGGGATGGGTGTCGAGTGAGAAGAGAAGGACCCTTCGAGTGTCTGTGAGAAGGAGAAGAAGGGACGACCCTTCGAGCTTCGGCCACGGCCTCCGCCTCCACCTTTGCTGTGAGAGAAAAGGAGAAAATGTGAGTGAGAGAGGGAGAATGTGAGATGAGGGGGGAGAATGAATCGAATAATACGTTTATCCCCTTTATATAGTAAAAGTATTTTGGTAATTTCACTAATTAAATCGAGGGTATTTTTGTAATTTCACTAATTAAACGGATATCCGTGGGGCGGATATGGCTAAATCTGTATCCGCCCCGATTAATAAACAGATACAGATTGAAAATCCGTATTCGCCCCAAAATTCAGAAACCCTTTACCAAATCCGCCCCAAACGGGGCGAGTGAGGCGGATATCCGTGAAAATCCGCCCCACTGCCATCCCTACCAATAAGGCACAAGTTGTTAACCTTGATTAATTAGCAAACAAATTAACGGGAAAATCTTACCCTTTCCAATCCAAAAATCATAATGTAAATCCCGAGGCGTTATCTATTACCCATACATGTCATCTTTCGACACGGATTCGATGAATATCAATATTACGACTATTTGTCATCTGCCCCAAACCCAGTTCCCTCCATACCCAAAATTTCATATTTCTCCGCTACTATTGAAGATCACCAAAATCAAAATCCAGAAACATCAACTAATGAAACAAGGTAACAAGCAAAATTAGATCCTCTACATGAGGGTAGGGAGGTTAATTTTGGGTTCATACTTTGCTAGACTTTGATACCTCTGCTTTAGGTGATGTGAAAAAATTGGGTTGATTTGATTTAGAACTTGTGATATTGTGATTATATTGTTCCCCTAGTGTTAGTTGATAATGAATTTAGAGTTGAAGTTGATCATACCATGGTTTTAATGGTTTTATTTGAATTTGTATTAAATATGTAGTTTATACATATATCTAGGGTTCTTGACATGTAGTCTATTGGGTGCATTGAAGGGTACTATGTAAAATTGGGTGTCACCCCTGAATCGATTGTTGCTGATAGATACCTTTCTTTTGGGTTTGAGAAGTTTAGAGTTTAAAATGGGTATCATTAAAACAAATGTTGCAGAGGACATGTAATGTAAGAATAAAAAAATAAAAAAAAAAGGATTGCCTTCAGTGGATTTCTAGTTATCATGGAAGGATTGTGGTGGCTAAGTATTTTGAATCTCAACAAGATCAAAGTAGCCTACCATAGCCTTCATGCCATTCAGAAATTTAAAATTTGCAATGCTTTTGATTCGGTGATGTTGGAATTGCATAAGAAGATATGAGTGAGAAATGGGTTTGGGAAGAAAACAATTAGCCATGTCATTGATATTCATTGAATTTCATGTCAAAAGATGTATGGGTAATAGATGATGCCTTGGGATTTACATTCTGATTTTTTGATTGAAAAGGGTAAGATTGTCACATTAATTTGTTTGTTAACCAAGGTTAAAAAATTGAGCCTTATTGTTCATGACATGTAAAAGTAGGTCTAATTAGCCAATACTTCAACTATGATACATTGATACCTAAATGGTCTATTTTGTTAAAAAGTAGGCTTTCTTGGTCATTTTTTGATAAAACTCCAATCTTATTATTATAAGTAGGGTTGAAAACCGTGAACGTTCTATTGAAAACTTGAGGAACATGACTATCTTCAACAACATAGGATGAAGATTTTTCTCACTTGGTCTCTTACCTCCACTATTTTTGTGGTTTTTCATGAAAAAAAATCAAACACACAAACTCTGCTTCTTAAATGAAGGAAACCATTGGCATTCTGACATTTTTAAACTTGCATTCTAAAATCTCAGAGAACTTCTTAGTATATTTCAAAATCTTCAATGGCAGTTTTGGAAGTAAAAGAGTAGACTGTAATTGTTAGTTTTTGTTCCTAGACTTTTCTATTTATTTATTGGGCCATACCTAGATAAAATCCAGACCTGAGGAAAGCAATTTGTAGTTGATGTTATTAGGGGTGGGCATCCCATCCCGCAATCCCGTTCCCGTCCCGATTTTTTCGGGTCTTAATGGGATTGAATAATTCCATCCCGATCCTGTCCCGTCCCGATCTAGAATGGGATGGGATGGGATGAAGATTTTCAATCCCGCCAATCCAGTCCCGCCCTGAACTAATTTTTCAATATTTATTATTAATATTTATTATTTATTTATTTATTTTACGATTGCAATATTTGGATGCCCATACAAATTTCCTGATGCATATAACATTTTAGCATCTAAAATTCTCAATGTCGTTAGGCTATCAACTCATATTTGAAGACCAATTTGTTTAATTGTATTTAACTAGGGTACATTCGATTTCATTGAAAACTTTGGATACTCAACCTATAATACAATTTAATGGGTTCCTAGTATCATCTCATTTGCAAGGATAGATATGCATGAAAATTAAACTCTGTGAGAGATTCCAATGACAGCTTCATGTGCTTATTATGGCATAGGTTACATTATGTTTAGTTGATTGCATTTTGGTTTATTATTTCATTTTCAGCATGGTTATGTGTGAACATGCAATTTGCTGAAGATCTATTTTAGTTATTGAAATTGCATGGTCAATTTGAAACATGCTCATCCCGTCCCATCCTTCGGGATGGGACGAGGTCGGGATGGGGTTTATCTCATCCCGCCCCGATCCCGTATGAACGGGATGGGATAGGGATGGGTCTATCTCGTCCCATCCCGTCCCGTGCCCACCCCTAGATGTTACTGCCGTATCATGATATAAATTGGCTTTGGTGGGACTTCTCATATTTCTTGGAATGATATGATTTATGGTTACATGAAATGTATTCAATGATTTAATAAATCATGGATCTGTTTCTTTTGCTGATAAAGGGAGCTCACTGTTTCTTTTTGCTGTCCAAATATGTTGGAAAATCGGAAGATCTTATATAATGTATTTGGCTATTATGTACAATTCTTTATCAACTACGTAAATTTCCATATTGAATTCTTTGGAAATAACTATATTTCAATGCTGGTCTTGTCTTCTAATACTGATTTTTGTCTTGTATTTCAGAGTTTTAGAGCACATAGAAGTTCATAAGAGAAATGTAGCAGAGGAGTTGAAAAAAGTTCTGAAGCTTTATCGGTGGGACCGTTATGATAATTATTTGTCATTTGAAACGTCCAGATGGAATTGTTAAAAACTTCGGAAGATTATAAAAAGTTAAATGTAATTAGCATCATTTTCCAACTTCACTGTGAACTGTTTCTGCTACTATCTGAAATTTATAATTTCTATTTTCATATATTAGTTAAATAGTTTAAAGAATATGGCATAGTCTAAATTATCTTCTGCTGTTGATGCAATTATTGAGTTATTTTATTTTTGTTGGAATTGATTATTTTAAAATCAATAGAAATAGATCTGTAAATTGATTTTTTGTTTAAGTTGATATTTTTTTAATAGCTATAGTCCAGGGCTTTAACATTGCAGCGGTCGTGTATGTGAATCATGGAGTAAAGTTCTATTTGTTGTATTATGAGTGCCAAATCACCATGACTAGGACGATGGATTACAAATCCAACAAAATCATGTTTTTGATTGACTTTATCGTTGCATAACAAAAACACATTTTATATGAAAAACACATGCACATTCCTTATAGTTTCGTATGAGTCTTGGATTGCCTTTCTATTGAGGTGATAATATATTGTCTATGTTACAACTGCTTGTTTCACTTGGTTATTAGAATCAATTGTTTGTAGGACTGTTTAGTTGTGTCAGTAGTTCAGGTATCATCTGACTTGGATTTTGTCAAAATTGTCAGTTTTTATTGGTCTTGCTTTCTGTTTGTTATGGTTCTCAAACTGTTATTGCTCTCGCCTTTTAATTCCTATTCTGTTCTTGTTCAGTGGGCCCATCTTCTGATGTAAATAAGCAATATCGATATTTATCTGTTGCTGCAGTATTCCTCCTCTTCAATTGTGTGGGATATAGCCGATTAGCTAATAGAATATTGTTGTTGTGTACAGGATACACTACAACAACCAATGATGACTATTATTAACCAAGATGCAGTAAAAAGAGGTATCAAGCTTCCATCTATGCTAGGATCGAAGGTCTCCAATGGCATTTCTCAGCCAGAAAATGTTCTGCCACATGTTTCTACAGATTTTACAGTCTTCAATGATACAGAAAGGTTGCACATGACAGTTCTTCTTCTCTGTTTCGTCCCCAATTTTTATAGTAGATCTGTCTCAAATCGGAAGGCTTCTTAATTGACATACTCTTTCGCAGTTGTAGGACTGTATGTTCTGAAGACTGGGCAAAGGGAGTAGGTGATGCTATGCAGAACATGTGTCCAAGAGCAGCCTCTGGTTTTGATCTTAAGGATGTTGAAGGTTTATTTTTTCTCATTGTTTCTGTTTTCATTTCATGTCTGTCTCATCTTCCATACTACTTGTGCTTTACTCTTATAGTTGTTCTGACTATTTAATGCTTGTACAGAGATTGAAGGTCTCATCACCCAAGCTGCAACATCCCAATACTGATGCCTGACATACCCAGAGGATTGGAAGACTATATGGCTTGCACTTGAAAAGATATGCAGGACCATAGCCGAGTGTTATGATCTCTGGAAGGAAGAAAAAATGAGTCTTGGGAAACGAAGGGCTCTTTCTGACTTTATAAAACTTTTAGAAAGTTGTGGGTTGTCAAGACACAAATCTGTTCTTTTCGAGGTACTTTCATATAATTAATTGTTGTTATTGTTACTACTATTGTTGTTATTATTATTTCTATTTCTGGCTTTAAATCTTGAAACAGCTAAAACATTAAAGCCAGATGTCCTAGTAGATTACAAAACAATATAACTTAATTACATTCTTTCTGAGAAATCAATCCTTTAACTTGGTTATTCGTTTTTGTGGTCTCACTAATAAGAGATGCAGCCTGTTTCTTCTCTTATCGTAATTCCCTTTTTCTTTGTTGATATTGCCATTCTTTAATTTGTTGTTGATGTCTGTTCTGCTGGATGATAAATGACTTCTACAGGATGCATGTTCTGCTGGATGATAAATGACTTCTACAGGATGCAGTTGGATCCAATCAAATTGATAGCTGGTTTCTTCAACCATCATACAATGTACACCACTTGTCATTGCCCGCTTCTGGAAAGCCTGGTATAGATGTTGATTTTAAGGGGAGTTCTGATTCAAACTGGCCAGCAGCAAATCAATACTACTATACAAGCATGTCCCAGGTGCAGCTTCTACGACGAATATGCTCAAGTTTCCACAAAGATTTCACTGTTGATCAGATCTATTTTGTTATAGTGTTGCTTTCGCAAGGGAGGACATGAAAAAGATTTTGAGTACGGTCATTCCATCACCCTTCTCATTCTTGTTTTTTTTATTAGTCTGTGAAGAGGCATTATTAGGCGGTCCTTTTGATTTTTCCGTTGAGACTTAACCTAAACTTGTACTCTAGAGATAGCTGTCTAGACACTTACAACGGACTCCTGGATGTCCAAGCGAATTGATTGTTGGATCTTCACCGAGTCTTACTTGAGTCACCCTCTCTATCATTCTAAGGGTCTGTTTGATAGCCTGGAAAATGTGGCTGGAAAATCATTTTCCAAATGTAAAATCCTATTTTCCGGTGTTTGATTAGCCACAAGTAGGAAAACAGTTTTCCGGATCCCCCTGATTTCCTTCATTTTCTTGACTTCTTTTTCCAACATCCGCCCCTAAGAAATTGTTTTCCGGGTAAGCATGAAAAATATTAGTTACAAATTTTTTTGTTTAAAAAAACTCTCAAACTCATACATAGCAAAACCTGATTCAAGACTAAATTTTGTAGCAATGATTAGGGGTGGGCATCCCATCCTGCGATCCCATTCCTAATCCTGTCCCGTACCGATTTTTCCGGGTCTTAATGGGATTGAATAATTCTATTCCAATCCCGTCCCGTCCCGATCTAGAATGGAATGGGATGAAAATTTTCAGTGCCAATCCCGTCCCGTCCCGAGCTAATTTTTCAATAGTTATTATTAATATTTTTAACAACAAACAGGAAAAGATTTCAGATTAGAGCCACTTGGTTCTACCTTCCAGGTCTAAGAATCTTGTACTTTTCTAGCCTCATTAAGTCCACACAGTTGATCCAACATGTCCAGAAGGAAGCAACCCACCATCATATAAATAAGCGCAGTGCTCCCATAGGTTCTCAAAATCTTTGATGCACACACTACTAGCTTGTCCACTAAGGTTAGCACTTGTTAGCACTAATGCACTTCTGGAACCATGGGCAATGGCCCAAATAAAATTGAAATCTGGCACACAAACTCCAATGTTATCCAATCCTGGCCTGGGTTCCTGGGTTCGGAGACTTCTCAAGGATGTTAGAATCACCTGCAAAAAGAAGAATGAAGTTTTCATAACTCCAATAATGGATAGTAGAGAATTACCATGATAAATTAGTTAAATGTGAGTTCCACAGTTTCAAATGCCCCAAAACTAGCATAGCAATACATGATGCATGTGCAAATAATAGAAAAAGGGCTTTTAACCTTGCATAGGTAAGATCGGGTTATGATGTAAAAGAAACTCTGAATGTTGAAAAAACGAAAAATGTGCATCTAACACAATCAGTGGAAGTTATATTGTTCGTCATATGCCTCCTATAAGTTCTTAGATCATACTTCTGTGCAATTCCTTATCTGGGATAAAAAAGCATGAATAATTTTTTTCTGTTTAAATCTATGGAGAGTATATATTATGAGAACATAGGAAAACCTTAAAATATCTATTCCTGCAGTAATTTATAGTTTTATACCTATTAAATTATAAAAAATTTGATCAACAAATAGAGCACGCTGATCCCGTCCCGTCCCGATCTCGTATGAATGGGATGGGATAGGGATGGGTCTATCTCGCCCCATCCCGTCCCGTGCCCACCCCTAGCAATGATTACCAACATCCCCATTAAAAAAATTATTTTGAGTATAATTTTCTGAGTGCAGTCAAACACTAGAAAATTATTTTCCTAGTAAAGTGATTTTCCTAGTATCCCCTTTCCCAGGAAAGTCATTTTCTCTAGAAAATGATTTTTTGAGCTATCAAACACACCCTAAGGAAACAAAACCTGGTTTTCTAATGTCGTATGTTACCAGATCAGCCTCCTTTCTTGAACATTTGGTTGTGAGACAACAAGAACAGTGATCTGTTGCTTATCATTTTTCTGAGGATCTGAAACGGTTGAAAAAGTGTTCAACATACTTGGTAGGTCTGGATACAAATCCCGTGATTGCTGCTCATGAAATTGACAGTGAGACTTCTGTTTCCCCTAATCAGAATGCCATACACAGGTGCATGTGGCAACAAAAGGTTTGGTCTCCCTCATCAATTACCCTGGTTACAGTTTTGTAGCTTTCCCATCTCTACTAGCTGGATACCAACATTTCTAACTTTGTAATTTTCACAGTGACTATTTGATACCCTATATGCCATTTCCAAAGAGACTGCTCTGTTGCTGAGAAAAGTTGAAAATACCCATCTGAATGAATGCCGAAGTGTCAAGGTTGCAGCAAATAGTTTTCTTGTCATCATCGAGAAATATATTCCAATATTTCAGAAATCTAAGGTGCATATTTTCTCTTCAGTCAGGACCATTTTATGAACTTCAGTTTTAACTAATGGATATTATGATACAGGAATCATTAGATTACTATCTTCTCAATGGTAGTCGAAGTGTAACTACACCAGCCAAATGTCTGGCTCCTTTCTTAGTTTAATAGAGAAATTAGTGATGCAAAATTTTCAACAAATAATCGACTTTGATGGACATCTGCATGATTTTTCCAAGCAAGGAGATGGTAGAAGATCAATAAAAGAGCCTCTGATTGGTCAACTTCGAGATATCCTCACCAAGGTACATTCTACTTCCGTCTGTGCTTTTGCTCAAGCATGGGTTAAAGTAATCTTCCATTAGAAGTGTGTTTATTACAATCTTTACTTGTGAAAAAGTTGAATACAATAAAATAGAGCACAACTTTGAATTTTGCAGGGGAAACTGTTAATGGAGGAATTCGATTCTGTTACGGAGCCACGGAATCAACCAATTAGTGCCTCTATTGAGGATGCATATTCAGATACCCTACCGAGTCTTGAAGCTGCATTTGCTGAATCTTGTAAAAGCACTCCGAAGCAGATTAAGGAAGCCTTCCAGAAGGTTGCATCACCAATGAGTGGTCTTCCTCGCTCGGAAGAGTCATCTTCAGGGAACATTACTCAGTGGAAAGTTGTGATGGAGTCTTACCTAGCAAATTTGCGTTTGGACGTTATATGTTGGGAGCTTGATGAAGCAATCAAATCTGCTGTATGATCTTCTCCTTATTAATATATCTAAGCATAAGCTCTTAGGTTTAGTTTGTTTTGTCATATCTTTTGTTTGCATCATCATGAATGGAGGTTCTTTTCACAGGTTCGATTGATAGAACATACTGGCCATACAATTCCTGGTTATTGCTCCCAGATACAGATTCAATTAAACCTTATTCACATTTTGGTGGAGCCCTTAGTGGCCCTGGGGGACAGTCTCCTACTTGAGTTCTTAGCCATGCATAAAACAGTATGTTGACTATCGGATACTTCTAGCAGTGTGGTTTTCAAGTAATTTCTTTCTCTAAGCGGACCTGACCTATTCACTTTACAGGTTGCAGAAATGACTCACATGCTTGCATATGCCTTTGCTTCACTATACTATAATGGGTTTGGTGGGGAAGAGAGCACAGTTGAATCTAATGGTGATTTTACTCAGGCTGCAAGTGGCACAGGTATGGGTGAGGGTGCTGGTGTAAATGATGTGAGCGATCAAATTACTGATGAAGATCAACTTCTTGGGACTTCTGAGAAGGTATCATTTTAACTAACCTGGCTCATGTTTCAAATAAGTTTTTTCTTCTTTCTTATCCCGTGTGTTCATGTTTGACTCTTGACCTGACAACAAATTACTGGAAGCTATGATTTACTAGTTTTTCTCTGTGCTGCTGTAGCCTAATGAAGGGCTAGATTCAAATGAGGTTCCAAGTAAGGAAGACAAAGGAATAGAGATGAAAGATGGATGAGGACTTCAATGCGGATACATTTAGTGTCAGTGAGGACTCTGGTGATGATAACAGTGAAGATGGCGAGTAAGAGAAATTGGAATCTGCTATGGGAGATACTGGGACTGAAAAGGAAGTTGTTGATGAAAAACTGTGGGATAAGGATGAGGATGTTGATCTTGATAGCAAGAATGAGAAGTATGGGTCTGGGCCATCTGTTCAAGACAAAAACTCCAACCAAAGGGAACTCCGAGCGAAGGAAGATGATCTTTCAAATTTGGATGAATCAGGAGAGATAAAGGATGATGATGAGACTAATGAAGATAACAGCAAGTTTGACGAACAGAATGCTTCTGATCATGATGAGAACATGGATGATTTGAAAATGGACAAAGAGACAGCATATGCAGATCCTACGGGAATAGAGATTGATGAGAAAAGTCAAGATTTGGAAGGAGAAACTGAAAATGGCGAACCTGAAGTCCCTGATGACTTGGAAGAAACAGAAGGTCTTGATACCATGGAAGAAGACAGTCCTGATGCCATGGAAGAAGCAGATCAGGTAGATAATGATGAAATCATTGAGAATGGGGATGATAAGGACATAACAGACAGCCAAGTAGATGAGGGTACCAAGGAAAATGGATTTGAAGAAGTGGGTGGGGATGTTGAGAATGATGATGCATCCGATGACCACAATGATAAAGGTATGGAGTTGTCTCGACCACCTAACAATGCTTTTGAACTGGGACCATCAGACTTTGCTGGCTGTAGTATGCCTACGGCTACGCAACTGAATGATGGCACAGAAACATCGAAACCAAATGCTATAGTGCAAGCTCCATTTTCTAATAGTAGCAACGTGCAAAATGGCCATGCTCCCTCAAAAGGGACACCCTCCAGTGATATCTGTGAGACAGAACTGGCGATGCTGACTCAGTTATGGATGGAAACTTAAGTGCCAATAAACCTAAAGTTCAAACACCATAGCATGACAACTCATGTGCACAAAGAACCTATCCCAATCCTTACAGGAGTGTTGGGGATGCACTTGAAAAATGGAAGGAAAGAATCAAAGTATCAACCGATTTGCAGGAGCATAAAGCGGAGGGGTCTGATGATATGGAGAATGAGAATGCAGATGAATATGGTTTTGTTTCTGAGTTTGAGAAAGGAACTTCACAGGCACTTGGCCCTGCAACATCTGAACAGATTGACAGGAATATCAAGGGTAGCAATACTAATGATGATGGTGTCACACGAGAAAGAAGACATCCCTGAGATGGAGGTCCAGAAGCAAGATCCTGAAACACTTCCGTTTAAAAGTTATAGTGCTCCTAGGCAAGTAAATGATAAGAAAGTGCAGAATTTGGGCGTTAATGATGAGGCACCTGAGGATAAATCGAAAAAAATAACGATGATTGTGGTAGTAGTGATGGTAATACAAAAGGCATGTCTGGTGATCTGGTTTCATTCAAGAAATCATACATGAATGAGGAGATTATGTGACTTAGTAACCTCACGGTGAATGAAGAAGAGACGGGGAAGGGCAAGAACCACGAGGAAATGGCGAACGATGGCATAGTTGATGTTAGTGCCACAATGAGATGGAATGAGCTAATGAGGACATCTACAAAGCTGTCACAGGAGTTGGCTGAGCAACTGCACTTGATTATGGAGCCCACTCTAGCAAGCAAGCTTCAAGAGGATTACAAGATTGGAAAACGTATTAACATGAAGAAGGTAAAATACTCACCAAATCTATTACAGTTTACTCATGGAGTGGATGGAGTACATTGCATCTCATTGATCTGTCAGGTAATTCCATGTATTGCCAGCCACTACCGAAAAGATAAGATATGGATGAAGCTGACTAGACCAAATAAGCGTGATTACCAAGTCATAGTTGCCGTGGATGATTCCCGGAGTATGTCTGAAAGCCATTGCGGTGATGTTGCTGTTGAAGCTTTGGTTACGGTATGTCGTGCTATGTCTCAACTTGAAGTGGGGCAGTTGGCTGTTGCAAGCTTTGGCAAGAAAGGAAACATAAGATTACTCCACGATTTTGATAGACCTTTTACTGGAGAAGCTGGGATGAATGTGAGTACTAAAAAAAATACCAGTCTTAAAGTGCTAATTGTTTCTGTATATAGGAAAGAAATGGGAAAGAAATTTCCCTCTGATTTTATATGCCTTTCTGATGACTGGTTTGAATGGACAGATGATCTCAAGTCTGACATTCAAGCAAGAGAATACCATCGCTGATGAGCCAGTTTTCGAGCTGTTGAAGAATTTGGATAACATGCTTGATGCTGCAGTAGCAAAATCGCGTCTTCCTTCTGGTCAGAACCCATTGCAGCAGTTAATCTTGATTATCGCTGATGGTCGATTCCACGAGAAGGTATCTTTTGATCTCCCTATCCTTAGGTTTATCAGCTTTTTACAGCATTTTTAGAGAGTACATCCGTTTGCACAGGGGAAATTGAAGCGCTGCGTCAGAGATGTCTTGAATAAAAAGAGTGGTTGCATTCCTGCTAGTAGATAGCCCGCAAGAATCTATCATGGAGTTTATGGTAATTTTACAGCTCCTTTTCATGCTGGCTATATATCGGAAAGGCAAATAATTTGTCTCCCTTTTGAGCCATCGCGTATTATTTTGTCCAGGAAGTATCATTTGAGGACAACAAGGTTACATTATCAAAGTATCTGGACTCATTTCCCTTTCCATACTACATCATATTGAAGAACATTGAAGCTCTTCCTGGGACCCTTGCCAATTTATTGAGACAGGTAAGAATGGTTTGTAGTTGGGTTTATTTCGGTATTTTCTAGGAATAAATATAATCATCCGTTGTTAATCCACCTTTGTTCAATGCAGTGGTTTGAGCTCATGCAAAATGCAAGAGACTAGGCACAGGTGGGCTACAGATCTTGACATGCCTCCTGCAATTTTTATAGGATGAGCGATTGGACCTGAATGTCAACAAATTAGAAAGAATACAGAAAAATAGAAAGGATACAGAGGACAACAGAACCATGTGAATATGATTACAATTGTATAGTTTACAATTGTAAAATTCGATTGCTAGTCAGCTAATATAAAGCAGGTCCTTGGTTCAATTTCCATTGCTAGTGGGTGTGCCCGAGTATTATTGCCACCCACAATTGTATAGTTCTGTTTTGTGGGACATGTGCTGATACCGATGGGTTCAGATTCATTTACACTTTACCTTGACCGGCTTTGCTGTTAACGAACCCTTTCTCAAAACTAACTTATCAGAACAAATATATCAGCCGAAACCCTCAAACGAGTCTTCAATTAGAACAAGAATTTCAGGGAAGAAAAATCCCCTCACCAAATCACTTTTTTTTTTGGGTAACAAACTTGCATGTGTCTAAATCCTGCTGCTCCTAAACCCTTCTCTTACCAACCCCCTTGCCTAAACATGTAACATCCAGCTATTTATTGAACCCAAATTTTTTTTGGGTTAGGGTAGCTTATGGTCAACAATTATTGAATCCAAAAAATTTGGGTTGGGCATAAGTTGCAGCCTTCTCTTACCAAAGCATTAGATTTGTCAAGTGAAAAGGAGTTGGGATATTGGTTGGGTAGCAATGTGCTAGGATGTGAGGAGGGAAAGACAGTTGTGGAATAAAGGGTTGAGAAATGAGGTGAAAGGAAAGATGTTAGGGTGATGTAGGGATGGACATTTCAGACCGATAACCCGGACCAAACTGGAAATCGGACCGATCGGGTCGGTTCTAGCTGTTTTTTATAAAGTTATTTTAATATCTGGTCCTGAAACCGACCCGAACCAAAATTATCGTTCGGTCCTCGGTTAAACATCCCAGAACCATACGGTTAATCGGCCCGACCCAGTATTTACAAAAATCAACTAAAGCATCGTTCACGTGTCAACAAGCAATCGATTATCCCTAAAAGCTTTTAGTCATACCACGTGGGATCATGTCCGCCTTCGATCTGTAACAACTCTTTCAATATCGTTCGTTGATCCAATTTATGCTTTTAATAAATTAGGGCTTATCTTCATTCTATTCTTCCAACTTTTTTTTAAAGGCTTATTCCATCTTCTCCCCCCTCCTTTTCAATAAAGGTAGTCCTTTGCCGTTAATTGTGTTATCCGATCCAATGCTTTGAATTCTCGCAGATCCTTTGAAACATAACAACCGATGTGGATGCGATTTTGATCTTAGGTTTGATTTTTCTCCGATCTGTGAAATTTGTTTGCTTTTCATCTTATTCTTTGTTGTGCTTTGCAGGTTTATCAAGTATTTGTCACAGATTTGGTTTGTTGGTCTCAAATCTATGGAGGAGATTGGAGATCGGCCTATATCCTCTTATCTGAAGTTGTTTGGTGGGAGATTTGGTGTTGAAATGGTAGATTTTTCTAGCAATGATGAAAATCGGTGAGAATATGTACTTTAGATCTAAATATATGTTCAAATCCGGTGAGATCTGAGTAGTTGAGAGAGATAATGGAAGATATGTAGAGATTTTGATGGAGAGAACATGAGAAATCAATATTGCTAGATAATGAAGATATGTACTTTAGACTCTGAGAGATAATGAAGATATGTATTATTATTATTATTATTATTGGTAATTGGGTTTTGGATTTCTTTCTTTTCTTTTCTGTAATAGACTCTGATATTGGACCGGGGGGGGGAGCTCCTGTGCACAAAGCGCTGCATGAGGTCCTGCGCACAAATCATAGCCGTAGGATCTGATCCGACGGTCCAGATTGATGGACTTAAAAAAATTTATTTCACACTTTTTTTTTATCGCTAGCTCATCCAGCAAGGGGAAAAAATTATGTGGATTTATCCTTACCCAAAACATTTAAGTCCATCACCATGGAAGCTTAAGTAGAGTTGAATTGTGTGTTTGGTAATTCCAAAATTCAATCTTGCATATAAAATTTTCAATCCAAAATTTAGTACATGCTCATCCCATTCCGTTATGAGCCCGTTTGAGATGGGATGAGGTCTGTCCCGTCTCGATCCCGAACAAATGGGGTGGGATAGGGATGAGGTTCATCCCATCCCGTACCCGCCCCTACTCATAAGTGGAAGCTTTGAGATGACTCTTTTGAAATAATTTTCTCAAATTCGCTTGAGGGTTTGAGGGTGTTCACAAAGCTAGACCTGCGAAATCAAGTCTGAAAATGAATAGAAAACAACTTTCAAAAGCAATGATGGATTGTACGAGTGGTTGATTTCATGTGAATTTTCAAGAATTTCAATGTTGATGAATTATATGAGTTCCGTGAGGATGAGGCTATTTATCCTGACAATAACTCGGGGTCAAGTTCTTCTGAAGTGGAATGGACTAATGTAGGACACATGGCTAATTGAAGACCTAATGGACTTATGATAGATTTTAGGTTTCCAAAATAATACTTTATTGTTTCGGAATAAAATTTTAGTATCTATTTTTCAAATAGGATTTTAGTTTATATTTTTCAAATAGGTTTTTAGTTTCTATTTTACAAATAATATTTTAGTTTTGTTTCTAATAGGATTATATTTTATTTCCTAATTGACCTTGGATTTCCAAAGGCTACTAGGACAATCCAAGGTTAGTTTAGGTCTTTAAATAACTCTCATGTATTGTCAATCAATTATTATTCAAAAAATTGTGTGTTTTATCTTTGATGATGTTTTCCAGTTCTTTTTATATGGATTCAGATTGTTCTAACTTGTGTTGTGTCATAGGGGTTTCAAGGGGTTAGGGGACAGTGGAAGTTACTTTGTTGGCTTATGTGGAGGATGAACGAAGTAATAGGATGTTGGGGAAACAAAAATATGGATAATTGATGGAGAAAGAGATTGGGGGACTCTACACGTGCCAAGAAATAAAATAAAAAAATTCCTTCTGTTTTTTATCGAACCAATATTTTGTATGAATTGAGATGCCATATTGCTTTAAATAGGTTGATCCATCAGAATTAAAGAACGAAAAATGACTTTTAAGACTTACTTTTTTACAAAATAGATACTTTAGATATCGTAGTTGATATAACGACTAATTTATGCCTACTTTTATACTTTTATGACCAACAAATATTCTTTTATTAACACAGGTTAACCTATAAAGTTATGACGTCTTTACCCTTTCTAAACAAATATAAAACCCACTTTTATACTTTTATGACCAGCAATGACTCTTTTATTAATTATTTTAATTATGACTAAACAATTGTTGTTTAGGTTAGGCTATATAAGTTGATGATTTCTGACATTTTATTTCTATAATCACTCTCCAAAACATATCTAATGGACCTAGACGTATCACATTGTTCTTATTATTTATTTATTTATTTATTATTTATCAATTTAGTTATTATTATTATTATCACATTGTTCTTATTATTTGTTTATTTATTATTTATCAATTTAGTTATTATTATTATTATTATTATTATTATTATTATTATTATTATTATTATTATTATTATTATTATTATTATTATTATGTTGTTGTTGTTGTTGTTGTTGTTGTTGTTGGAGAGGAGGGATGATTTTAGTTCTAAGTAAATAGTAATCCTTACCTCTTAATTCGCTCATTAATAGCCTCAAAACTTCAACTATCAATTTTTTTTTAAATACAGAGTTATCAATTTGTTATTCAAGGTTGCAAGCCGCTTGACTTCAATAATCGTTGGATCTGTTTGGGTCAGGATATATAAATTGATAATTTCGATCAATTTACACTTTTCAAAACACATTTAATGGAGCCAGAAATACCACAACTTGTTTTAATTTTATTATTATTATTATTTTTTGTGGCATGATTTCAGCTATAAAAAGATCACAGTGTTTACCTTTTAACTCATGTCGTTAGTAGCCCCAATACTTGAACTATAAAAAAAAAAATTAAGAAAATTAGTCTACATGAATATTACTCAAGTTTTTTTTTTTGTTTCTTACAAAGATTAATATTTGCGAAACAGATAAGGGATTGAGTTATCTGTCATTGGGGATATATCAAAGCTGCCAAAATCTTTTCAACAAGTGATAGCTAAAGTTGAGGAGGCTATCAAGAACAAAAAAAAAAAACTATGACTGATCATTACAATGAACTATAGCCGGTGATAATAATAATAATAATAATAATAATAATAATAATAATAATAATAATAATAATAATAATAATAATAATAATAATAATAATAAATTAATAAATAAATAAATAAATAATAAGAACAATGCAATACTTCTAGCTCCATTAGATATGTTTTGGAGAGTGATTGTAAAAATAATATGCCAGAAACATAATTAGAATAATTAATAACAGACATTTTTTTCAATAAAAGTATAAAAGTAAACACAAATTAGTCATTAAATCAATTACGGTATCTAAATGGTCTATTTTGTTAAAAAGTAGACCTTAAAAGTCATTTTTCGATTAAAGAATGTGAGAAAGAAGACCAAAAACTAGATTGGTTAGAAGAAGATGGGGTGGGGGAATGGAGGTTGAGATGACAGAAAGTTGTGAAAATAATAAATTATTTCACGCTGTAGTTGTAAATTCGAAATATTCACAAATTCATGCCTAGAGAAGGATAATTATATTTGAACTGCTAAAATTGGAGAAATTATTTTTATTATTGGATGAACCAAAAAGCATTGAACACAAATATTTACTCAAAGACGAAACAAAATGCAGAACACAACTACAACGGGATGAAACCCATCTAGATATCATTGTAAAAGGCCTTCCAATTTGAATTGCAAAAGTTTATTCCAGATACAACTTCCATCTACTCATCGGTAGCCAGAGGAACCGATGCTACCTGTACAATCATATGCCATACAAAGTTAATACAAAGGGAAACATAGATGGTTATAAAACTTGTATACAAATCCTAATTGTGTACCTGCTTGCGATATTTGAGTGCATAAAACATCTCAAGGTAGCGGCGAGTCTCACGGCGTTCAAGGTTAGAGACATATTTCCAGAAACCATAGACCCCAGCAAGTGTCATCAATCTCTCAGAGTATATATTCCATGTAAACCTGTGAAAAGGAATGAGGAAGCAAAAATGTTAAAGCAAAACAAATGAACGATATGGAAACTTAATAACTGAAGGAATATTCACTCACTTCTCATAGATACGCTTGAGGCCGCCTTCTGAAATATTGTCCCAGTGCCCTGGATCTTCCTTACATTTCTCGAAAAAGTTCAAAATGAGCTCACTTGCCTTATCACCTTGGTATGGATCAATATGGAAGCCAGATTCCCCATGCACTATGATTTCTGCCGGACCTCCATAAAGAGTGGCAAATGTGGGTAGACCGCATGTCATGGATTCAACAACTGTAAGCCCAAATGCCTCATAGAAGGCAGGCTGTACAAAGGCACCCTTGGTGTCTGCTATGTAACGGTAGAGTTCACCATTTCGAACCCTGTTCATTTGGGAAGAAATCCATCGGAATTGGCCATTCAAGTTGTATTTCTCAATGAGCTCGTACATCTTCTTCATCTCCGCCTTTTCTTCCAAGTCTTTCGACTCCTTCCTCCGGTCACCAGCCACAACCACAAGGTTAACCAACTCCCTTAAGCGGTCATTCTTACAATACCATTCGACAAGTCCAGTTATGTTCTTCACATTGTCCAATCTCGCCATGGAGAATATTATTGGCTTTGTGCGATCATTCAGCACCCCTCTGCATCAAGATCAACCATTTTGATTTATTTATGTAACTATGGAAATGTTTATGAGAATTCCGAAATGAAATGAAATGAAACTCACATGTGTTCTGTATTTTGGGTGGGATTGTAAAGAAGTTCCTCAATTTCTGGGTGGAGGGCTGTGAGCCGCTTTTGCTCCTCTGTGTAAGGGAAGTAGACACTCATATCAGCTCCTGGCGAAACAATGTTGAACTTGGGATCAAAGACATCAATCCCATGGACGACTCGGTAGAGCCCAGGGAGAGTAAATGCAGTGTGACTCTCGTACTGTCCGACTGTGTCCTTGCTGAAAACAGTACAATTTTTTTTTATCAGGTCAGAATGGTTAAAAAAGGGGGCTGTAGGAACTAGAAAAGACCGGCTAAAAATACCTTCCAGCAATCTCTTGGAATGTACTGGTGATAATGAAATCGGTATGGTTCATAGCAATTAGATCAGCTGTAAATTGGCATGAGAAGTGGTACTTGTCTTCAAAAATTTTCCAGTATAGGTCAGAATCTGGATACTTGGTCTTCTCAAGAGCATGTGCAATTGTACACTGGAATGAAAAAAAAAACAAAATAGCAAAAAAAAAAGATAGATATTCAGCCTTAGGGTCAATAAGGAGATATCACATCAAAAGATAAGTATTTTTCACACAAACCTGTGTGACTCCTAGTTTCTGTGCGAGCAATGTTGCAACAAGGTTTCCATCGCTATAGTTGCCAATAATAAGATCTGGCTTGGCTTGCAGCTCACCAGCAATTTCATTTGCTACATCCTACATTAGGTAAGATCTATTAGAAATCCCGAAGGTCAAAACAGAAAAGAAGAAAAATATATCCTAGAACATGAAAGTACAAAAGAAAAGGCTAACTAAAAGAAAAATATAGAAGTTCCAAGGATAATTGAGAAGATGAGAGCAAACCAGGTGCTAACCTCTGTATATGTTTCCAAGTATGGCCATACTTCGAAGCGTGATATCCATTGACGAACAATTCCCTTCTCAGTTCTGAAGGGAACTCGAAGAATATGTGAATGCTCTGTACCATAAACTTTCTCAAGACGCTGATTGCATGTAGTCCCCACTGCATCTGGTAACAGCCGAGTCACCTGTATTACACAATGCAAATGCAAATTATATGGGATGACCAAAAGACTGTTGAGACATTGGCATATGATTGTCAAAATAAAGTATTACGTACAATGAGAATTCGAGGAGTGATATCAAGTCCTTGTTGCTTAATGCGCAGAAGCATTTCATTCTCCATGGCTCGAACTTGGTCCAAAATATAGACAACCTGCAGTAGGTCAGCAAGATTAAGTACAAATAATTAGGTAAAAAAATGTACAAGCTAAATTAGTCACGATAATAAACATACCTGACCACCGGTATCAGGATATCCAAGAACATTCGATTGGGCAAAGTAGCCATGTGGAGAAAGAATAACGACATTGAAAACCATAGGAACTCTGCCAAGGAATTTCTCTAAGGTACACGGCTCTGGTGCTTCAAGAAGATCCAAAAGCAGATGCATCATTTCTAGCACGCGCTCAGCAGTATCACCCCACCCTCTCTCCAAACCAATCTCTTGGAACCTATAATCAAATTCTGAATATGGAGTAGCAGAAGGAAGTGTGCTCAGATAATCCACAGCCTTCCTCAGAACTGATTGGAGTACGTTAAGGTTGTGCACTCTGTCATTCAGCATCATTGTCTGCACAAAAGAACAAATACAAAATATACAAATTTGTTGGACTCAATACACCCTAATTTATACAAGTGTTTCATAAAAACTCTCACATCGACTGTTGTGGTTAAGAGTTAAAATGATACCTTCCCCTTGTAGTGGTGCATACGGAGAAAATTAAGCATTGGTTGCATGCTATCTCTGTCATGAAACATTTTTGCAGAGAGGTGTCGGTTAAGGAACTCCACACCATTGCCAATGGATTTTGAAAGTGTAGGACGTGGAAAAGCGGCATTAAATGGCTCAAAATCCAATTCAAGCATATAGTTGTCATTGCAGCTGCATCAGATCAAATAAAAGCCATCAAAGCATCAGATCATAAATTAAATTCAAAAAAAATAGTAGACAGTTGACGACAGTAAATGAAATATAAAGAACTTACGTTCCATTGACAAGTTCTTCCTTGAACTTCAAATACTCAGAAGCTGTCAGCTCTTGCACAGCCTGAGCATTTGTGTCCACCCGGATATATTCCCAAACTCCAGGCCTTGGCCGAACAGCAAAGGCAATCCAAGGAGGTAAAACAATTGCTTCCTGCACAACCAGTACAACAAAATGAGTAATAAATCTACAATTTTAGGAGATTAAAAAAGTCATAATTTAAGGGATCAGCACAAGGTTGGGTGTTTTTTTTTTTTTTTTAAATAAAGGTTACCTGCGTGGCTCTTAAAATGTCTCCAAATTCCCCATCAATAAATTTCTTCATACCATCTGTGGAAACTGCTTTGACATCTTCCAGTAAATGATGGTGTTGCAAAATTCCCTTACCATGGCTTTCAATCCTATATATATGCAGAAAATCAAAATATTAACCCCCCGTGCTAGAAGATCTACAACTCAACTGTACTGAAACTTGAACACAAATAAAGAAAACCCCTGTTGGGTTAAATTTTTTGATTTGGCAAACCAACCAACCACCTAGAGTAAGTAGCATAGAAGAAAAGTAGTAGAATGAGCAAAATAAGAAGATGTGGGGTAGAAAACAAACTTTGACAAAAGGATCAGCAATTCGTTGCGCGAAGAGGACAGAGTTTCATCCAAGCGTTCACGAAGGCTATGAGAACGAATCAGTACAGCAGCGGCAGGAGGTTCACTACCCATGTTTTGAAGTGAAGAAAAATCTTGAGAATCTGAGTCTGCAAAACAAAAAACCAAGAGTAAGCTAAAGTATATGTCGTCCGATCCAAACCAGCCGCATGGTTTATAAAAAGAAGCAGGAGTGCACTGGAAGGTCAAACCCTCCCACCAAATAAATACCTACTAACAAAAAATATTCAAAACCAATACGCAAGCAAGCAGAAGAAAAAATTAACAAAACACCATAAATAAAATACAAAAATACCGGCTGACGATTCTTGTTGAAAAGAAAAAGGTTGAAAACAACAGAGAAGATGGAGACATTATAATTATTATGTTGATTGTTGATTGTGGATATGAAAGCAATGCTGAAAGATAATCTATAGGAAAGGGAAGGGGGAGTCGGGTGAGCAATTCTTCACCTAATCTACGGGGGTAAACATTGGTAAAAATCCTCTGTAAAATCTCTTTGGCAGATTTTTATTTCTTCCAACAGTTTGCCTCTCTATAACTAGAAGAAGCAGGAATTTTTTGTGGAGACTCGACTTGGCTCCAGAGTCTCTACAACTTTTTCATCAAGAAATCGAAATCAAAGAATGATAAAAGGAGTCGAAAGAATAAGAGTACCGACAATTTCCAATGTTGTTGTTTTTATAACTAAGTGAGAGATCATCTAATCTATTGTTTTAAGGGAAACAGTAAAACTCAGTCAAACCTTAAAAAAAAAAAACTTGAAATCCTAAAATTCGCCCTAAAAACACCAAGCAAACAACTAAGATGATGCAACGCACAATTTAGAGGTGATTTTGCAAGAACAGTAGAGAGAGAGAGAGAGGGAATTTTAGAAGCAGTGAGAAGAGTATAGACGAGATTCAGAGAATTAAAGCTACATTTCAGAGAATTAGCATAACTACTGAATTGCAGAATTACCTAAGAAACCAAACAAAGAAATGATCGAAACACAACAGAGAATCGAATGAGATGTGAAGAAGAGAGGGTTTTCGAGGTATTTATTTATATTCACAAAAAGAGAGAGTGGGGTTGCCTGTTTCGGTGAAAATTCTATTCGTGCTACATGTAACATGTGATTTCTTTCTCTCTTTCACAAAAACAAAACCGTTTTTCTTTGACAAATTCAACTTTTCCTGGTTTTCTGTCAATTACATAACCGCTGCGCTGCACCGCACCGTCTTCTCTTTTAGACACTGTTTGTGGAAAAGAAAAAAAGGAAGACTTTCTTACAAAAAAAAAACATGTATGTATTGGCGCCAAACACTCATCGTGGCTGTTTTTATTTGTATCAAGGAAAATCTGACGATTGTTTAATTGTAAGGAGCAGCTACGGTTTTGGTTTTGTCGGTAGGGTGGCCTCAAGAGTAAACAAGCTTATCCACTAGCCTAGAAAATTAATTACATTAATCTAATCCAAAACAGCAAATTTGTTGACTTGAATGCCAAAAATTAGGCGAATTAAATTGTACAATTTAATTGGTACGTGCCACTTTCCCGTGTGGGTTTTGGTAGCCTCTAGACCAACTTCGGCACTGTCACTGTGTGTGCTTGTGCTTGTGTGTGTGTTTTTTTTTTCCTTTCTAAATCTTTCATGAAGAGGAGGTGGACCACTGTTTAGGTCATGGGTTGCGCCCTCTCTCTCTACCAAAAATCAAAAGCCAAAAACTAAAAAACTAAATCTCTCCCTGGCATGGAATGGTATTTGGAATGGAGATGGTTTCTAATTTCTTGTGCTCCACGCAACACCCGGGGGGCAAAGCCAAAAATTCCTAGGGTGGATTGAATGGAGCCCAGAGGCATACAGGTGGGTAACCTCACCATTTTCCTCTAATAATATTTTACGTTAAACAAATATTATTAGTAACCAAGATTTTTCAACATATTAATACTTTTCTCCGAGTATCTTCCCGTAAGTTGAAAAGCAAAAGCAATACAAGGATATTATTCAAAATGAATTTGAACTGTTGAGAATTTCTTATGTTGGAAACATGATCCAAGTAGAACATAGATTCCTCTAACACGATAGCTACTATTTTAAGTTACATAACCAAAATATTGATCAATGGAAATATTGTTTATATAGTGAAATGGGCTCTTAATAACTCTTTTGGTGATAAAAATGATATGAACTTGTCCCCTCTTTAAGAAAAATGATTTGAACATTAAAAAAAGGATGGGAAAGAGACATTTCATTGAGATTTGAATAGGGGTTGACACGGGACGGGATAAACTTCGTTCCTATACCATTCCATTTGTTTGGGATGAAATAGACATCATTCTGACCTCGTCCCATCCCAAACACTATATAATGCAAAACTAAACCAAATCAAGCGTTTTGATTTGCTAAAGGTGTGATGACTTAGTGGTTAAGCATTGACGGATGATATTATTAGGTCACACTTTCAATGAGAGTTGAACTCATGATCTCCCACTTACTAAACAAGTGCTCTAACCAACTGAGCAAGATGACATTTTTTAAAATAAATTTATATAGGTTTATTGTAACCATGTTCGGCAACACCTTTGACATCCAAGGATCTTACTTGTTAATTACCTTGAAATGGGAGATAAAACTAGTAAAAACATCTCCATAACATGATGTATAACTTGAACATATAATTCTAACTTATACATATCAAGCATCTCCGTTCATATACAAGTTTTTAGGTCAAACATCCTACACTCTAAATCCACAAATTTTGAGTTGTTGAAAGCGGCATATTTGGGACATAAGCCGTACTTGTTAATTACCTTAAAATGGGAGATAAAACTAGTAAAAACATCTCCATAACATGATGTATAACTTGAACATATAATGTCTAACTTATACATATCAAGCATCTCCGTTCATATACAAGTTTTTAGGTCAAACATCCTACACTCTAAATCCACAAATTTTGAGTTGTTGAAAGCGGCATATTTGGGACATAAGCCGTACATCTATATGAAAGACCATCTTACCAATACACGTAGAGCACTCTATTTTTCAATTGAATTTGTTTAATGAATTTTTTTTTTCTGGAGTAAAGCTCTCATTTTCGAAAGGCATCTATTCAAAATACTTTCCAGCTAATTTAAATTTGGAAAAAAAAAGGGAATTTCTTTTGATATCCTATGAATTTTTTTCATCTTACCTAATATTATAGAAAATATCTATTTCTAGTTTTTTGTGGCATAGTAATTAAAAAGTTATATAATACTATTAATGAATAACTAAAATTACATAATATTCATAAGTAATGATAGGCCAAATTATATTCATATTTGCTATCATGCAAAGTAATGGATATTAGGGCCCCTCCAAACCTTTAATTGGTAGCTGGAAGATGACCCCCTTTAATTGGTAATGGATATTAGGGCCCCCTCCAAGGATCATAAGACATAATGAAACTATCAACCAATGCTAATGAAGACTTAGCTTGCACTTCATTCTCCAAATAAGTTTGGTATTACCATTCAACCTAAAACATCACCATGATCATGACAGCCTCTCTCTCTTGTATAACATATCATTTTTTTTTTGCCTAAGGCTAAATGTCGAGGAAACCAGCGAGGGGGTGGTGTGACCGCTCATCCCCTCAAGATGCGCACTGTTGTTCATCTCAAATCATCCCCCTCAAGATGCACAGCAACACTCTTGAGATGAACAACAGTGTACATCTCGAGAGAATGAGCGATCACCCCCCTCGTTGGTTTCCTCGCCCATTTCCTCCACAGTTAGCCATTGTGTGTTTTTTTATTTGGCTGAAAAAGTCACTCTCTTTTACTTCTTTTTTTTTTTTTTTTTTTTCCTCTTTCTTATTTGTTATCACATCAACATGATAGCATTTCCTAATCTAGAATGACTAATGACTGTGCATTGATAATCTCATCTGACCACCAAATGACCACTCGAAAGCATTAATATTATTATTTACATTGCAAGGTAAAATAAATTGTGTTTATAATTTATTTGGTCAAGATGGAAAGGTTTAGTGGTTATGTTCAACCAATCAGATTACCTAATTTTTTTTAATCTCGATCTATAGAAAATTTTTAGTTGCACCGATGATCATTGACTTTTATATCTTGAACCAACACTTTTTGCACCGGACGATTAAAAGTGGCCATGATGGAGTGAGTCTGTCCTTTAATACATCATTATACATTTACACAAAGCTCAATCAAAAGTTATAATATATAATGAGACCATGTTGAGAATAAGAAATTGCCACATATTATGTCCTCCACCATACCATATAAAGAAATATTACAAAAGAAACATTTTTTACAACTACAATTAAATATGATTACAGATAGCAAATAGGTAATGTGTATGAATGTCCAGAATAAAATAATACGCAAGAAACCGCCCACGGATTTGTGTTCAACAACAAATTGTAAAAGGGAAAAAGATATTGCTTGTTTTGGTTTGGTGGTTTCTAATGTGTTAGATTTGACTGGAGTGTAGACGCGAACTAGGTATATGTATATTCAGTATTTTTTTTTTAAATTAAATAAAAATTACAAATTAAAAATTTTATAAGTAAAATAGTGTAAAAAAAATTAATCTCTTAATGTTATAAAAGACATAGATAATTGAAGGTTTCAAATAAATTATATTAAAATTTTTACATAATTAATTAATGTTTGAAAGAGACAAGTTTTGATTGTAAAAGAGAATTAAATGTGAAGGGAAAAATAGGAATCTAAAAGTCAAGAGATAAGGACATATTTATAGTTTTATAGATAATTTGGGCTTTAAATAAATAATATTACGGGTTTGTATAATTAATAAATATTTAAAGGTGCTGGTTTCAATTGTAAATAGTCTAAATTTAAGAGGGTATAATAGTAAACATGTGTAATAGTATTTTCCATTTAATAAACACGGCTACCGTTTGTCATTGTTCACTTATATATTTATTTTGTTTGTAAATATCAAGAAAGTGGAAGGGCATTTTCAAAACCTGAAAATTAGGTTGAAGACATTTCTATTGTTCATCTAAATGCACTCATTGTATATAGTACAAATATATAATGATGGTCTCACAAATGTAGTCAACTAACTCTAAAGTGGTTTGTAGTGGGAGTACTATAGGCTTTTTTGTTGTTCCTTTTTTTTTTTTTTTTTTTTTTGTTAAAAGCACGATGCATATAGATTAAATAGCCCTATTACAAATATTTTGTCCTGCTGTTGCTGTAAGCGAGTGAGCTTCAACATTAAGTTTTCTGGGAATATAATTACAGAACCAGTTACAGTGGAAAGATAGAAGGGGTTTAATAATACAAATAATAGGAGACTACATCCAGTTCATGGTTGTCCTATGAATCTGTTTGTCTTCGTGCAAAATGTTGGTAAGCAAGCCAAACTCACCCAAAAGGAAACCATTCTCCTACGGTCGTTCCTGAATCAACAAAAGAACGGCTTCAGCTGTAAGACACTCTGCCAATGTGTTGTCATGGACCATCCCTGGGAGAAAACATGCTACTCGTACTAGAACTTCACCAAGGATTGTAACTGCAAAAATCCCTATAGCTCATTGTTTATAGATATCAAAGAAACTCGCATTGCCAAAGGGGCTGTGGTCGATTGGTTAAGGCGTTGTGGACTTGATCCACAGATCCTTGCTTCGAGACCCACTGGAGGCATCTTTATTTCGGGGTGGTGTTCGACCCGTAGGTCGCATCTCGGGACTAGGTTACGGATGCTAGGCTAAAAAACCGGCTTGCCTTTCAAAAAAAAAAAAAAAAAAGAAACTCGCATTATAAGTGATAATAACTATATATGGATCTAAAGTAAGAAGAACATGATTAAGCCAATTAGTTATAGCATTAATATGATGAGTTTTGACTGACTAGAGTTGCAGCTGAATTAAACTCTGGAGCTTAGTTTTAGCTTTAGGCCAGGGTTCATAAACTGGATTAAAAGAAATGGAAATACTGATAGCAGGAACAATATGGGGCGGGGGAAAGTTGAGAATGGGAGACACTGAATTGATCTTAGCAACCACCTGTCCCAAAGGAGACTTGTTCGAGGGCAAATTGAACCATTAAAAATTCCAAGCAGTCCAAGTGTTGTAGAATCTAGCAAAGAACAATTGAGAACAAACAGTCTTTTGATTGAAAATCGTATAATTACATTCCTGCCAAATGGTATGGAGTACTACCATGAATTGAGCGAGCATTTCTTCTTTCATAAATTGGTGCTTAGTGGTCGAATTCCACATGAACCCGAACAAATGCAAAGTAGTTGGTGGGTTATTGTGGATGACCCTGTCCCAATCTATGGGGAGAATGGTAAGGTGCCACAGTTTCAGAATAACTGGATAGAGGAAGAAGAGATGAATGTCGTCTTCTTCGTGCCGCTGACAGAAGCAACACACATTCTCAAAGGGAACATAGAGTTTGAAAAGATTGGTATTGGTTGGCAGGATATCATGACTAATTTTTCATAGAAGATGAAAAGCATTTGGTGGGGCTTTGATGCACCAGATAGCTCTGAACACCGCAGGGGGGGGGGGAACCTTTCTGTTGAAGTGGAGCTTTCATTAAGGTCCTTAAAGAAAGTATTTGCTGCACTCTTGACTGAAAACTTGCCTTGTTTGCCAGGTGACCATATCGGTTTATTCGGGTTAGTAGTTTGTCTGAACTGAATGTTCAAAATATCGTTGATGATCGGGTCAGGAAACAAAGATTGAAGAAGATAAGCATTCCATTAATAATGTCGATTCAAAGTACGAAGCCATATATCAGAACCTGAATTCGGCGTAAAGGCTGGGAGGGGGCGAAAGACACAGTCAGCTAGGGGTGGGCATCCCATCCCGTCCCGATTTTTCTGGGTTCTATTGGGATGTATCAATCCCGTCCCGTCCCGATCTAGAGTGGGATGGGATCGGGATGAAAATTTTCAATCTCGTCCCGTCCCGAACCGATTTTTTTAATATGTAATATTAAATATGTAATATGAAACTATTTGTTGACATGACTTTTATTTGTTGTTTTATTTCTACATAAACTATTTTATGTTGAAAAATGATAGTCTATGAGAAGTAAGCATGTTTTCTTTGCACAGTTTTTGTATAATTTCTATGTTTTTTATGAAATAGTTGCAAGTCAAAGAAAATGTTGTGCTCTGATTGAACTTAAGTTTGAATGCATTGAGTTAGTGTCGCTCATCTGCGATATAACAAAATTGTTTATTTGAGAAACCATGCCTGCCATACACTTAGAAGTAAAACAGAGAACAACAATCCAGACTCATAAACAAACAATCATTCTTGTGCATGCATGTTTTAATTCAGAACATCTTGAACAGAAGTAGTGGGATAGTGGTAATGACTACAAACTATAAAACACCAAGAATCACACAAAAGACCTAGCAACCAAGCCAAAAATAACAACAAATAAAATGACTATCTTCAATAGTGGTTCTAAAAAATTGGAGTAAAAGCCAATGAAATGAGGAAATAATAATCAATGGTTTAAAGTTATATAGTTCTTAGAGTTGTGTGTTTGGTATATCAAAAATTTTCAATCTTGCATGTTAAATTTTCAATCCAAAATTTAGTACATGCTCATCTCGTCCCGTCTCGAACCCGTTTGGGATGGGACGAGGTCGGGATGAGGTCTATCCCGTCCTGTCCCGATCCCGAACAAACGGGATGGGATAGGGATGAGGTCCATCCCATCCCGTGCCCACCCCTACAGTCAGCCAGAATCAAACTTGGCTTAACCCAACAATCAGTCTACAGATTGATAGTATCCCTAGAGAGAATCTGTCAGATAGGATGTCTTTTCATCCAAGTCAGGGAAGTGAGATTTTCTCTCCAAGCAAAAGAGGAAATGAAGGGAGGCTTGGACAATTGAGCCAAACTTCTGCCAGGGAAATAAATAGCTTTCATCTACAAACTCAGGTGTTCGGGAGCGAGGAAAGAACCTGCCAGATGTTCTTAGCCATAAGGGTCAGATTTTTGGTTCTGGCCAATTGGATGTTGAGACCACAAAGAGAATGTGGTAACGCTATACAATGCCAGGTACAGGTATACTTCGACTTGCTATCATTGGTACCATTCCACCAGAAATTTTGAGTAAGATTGTCTAGTTTAGAGGTAACCGAAACAGAAAACAAGAAAGTTTGCATGGTATAAATGAGGATAGAGTTCAAGACATCTTTAATAAGGATAGTTCTGCCCGTTTGAGATAAAACCTTAGCTTTCCAACTAGAAAGCTTAGAATGGACTTTATCTAACAGGAATTGGAAGTCTGTAGCTATCTTTTTGGAAAGTAACAGAGGGGAGCCTAAATATTTGTCATTGGGGTTATACTTCTTGGATCCCAAAATTCTAAGAATCATCTTAGCATGTTTATTTTGAACATTGGAGCTGAAGTAAATTGACGACTTGTCGTAATTTATAGCCTGGCCAGAGGCCATGGTGTAGTTAAGAAGAATGTCTTTGATGGAGTGGGCTTTCGCCAAAAAAGCTCTACAAAAGATCATCAAGTCATCTGCCAATAGCAAATGGCTGATAGAAAGAGAATTGCGACGAATCCGAATACCTTTGATAAGACCCTCACTGTTAGCTTTGGCAAGTAAGCACGAAAGAACTTTTACCACCAGAATGAACAGATAAGGGGACAAAGGGTCACCCTGTCTGAGTCCCTAGAAGGGACAATAGTGTCCAAAGGAGTCCCGTTGAAAATAACTTGTAGTGAGGTGGTCAAGATGCATTGATCAATCATCCAAATCCATCCTTGTGAGAAACCAAGTTGACTGAGGATTTGCAGGAGGAAAGACCATTCAATTCTATCATAAGTTTTGGTTATGTCAATCTTAATCCCCATCTAGCCTTGTTTCTTTTGTTGACTATGCTATATTTGGAAAAAGGTTTCATGAGCCAAACTTATGTTATCCGTAATCGATATTCCTTTAAGCAAAACTCCTTGATTGGGATAGATGATTTGATCAAGGAAATGTTTGAGGCGGTTTGCAATAATCTTAAAAATAATCTTGTAAATCACGTCGCATAACCCTAGGCCCGAATTTGTCGGGGGTGACATGGTTTTGGATCTTGGCGATGAGAGCGATGAAAGTTTCATTAAGTTTAGGAACCATTTGCCAGGTGCAAAAGAAGATTTGCACAACTTCAAGTACGTCCTGCTTGACCATCTCCCAGTAACGCTGGAAAAGGAAAGCATGGAATGCATCAGGACCCGGGGCTTTATGACTACCTATAGAGAAAAGAACAATTTTGATTTCTTATGGCATAGGGATTTCTAGTAGAAGCTCGTTATCCTCAATAGTTGTCATCGGGGAAAAATGGGAAACGATATCCAGGTGATGCTCTATCGTGGAAGATTGAAAAATGTTCTTGAAGTAAGAGTTGAGATTATTGACAATCCCTGGTTGATCAGTGTGCCAAACATCATTTTCATCTTTCATACGGAGGATGATATTGCATTTGTGGCGAAACAAAGTTGACAAGTGAAAAAAAGTTGTGTTTCTATCTCCATCTTGGAGCCACGAGGAGCCCGATTTGTTCCTCCAAAAGAGTTTCTCTCGGTGATACAGCTCCGATAAACGATCCTCAAGGGTAGAGATAGCGTATGCATTGTTAACAGATGGATGAGCATTCTGGAGCCCGTCAAGGGCAGACAAGGTTTCCGTGATACTCAATTGTTCTTTTATTTTCTTGGTTAATCAGCCCCTCCACGATTATATATTAATTAAACATTTTATTGTTAATAACGTTTATGCACCATGTTCAAGGTCTTCAACTAAATTCAAGTTTTCATAGGCCTAAACAAAACCCAAAACCACGTTTTTGAAAATACCGCGGTACATTAGCTAATAGTAACACATTAATGAATATGTAAAATACATATATACTAGTATATTTCACGTGCCTTCAACACTCCATATTCTCTTTGATGATTATTTAAGTATCCAAATTACTCTGTCAAATTTATCTAAATTAATTAAATACGATCTTTTAATGAAAGTTGGTTTTACCATATAAGCTAAAAGGTTTCAAGGCATTCTAAACCCGATCAAACTTTATAAACATTTTAGTCAAACTCGGTCAAATTAATCACTTGGAAACAATATTATTTGAAAATTTCAAACTTCCGTATTGATCAATGATTTTATTTGACAGATATAAAAAATTGCATTTCAACTATACCAGGTTTATAAAATCCCATAATTAATTAATTAATTTTATTTATTTATAATTTTAAGCTTGCAATCTAAAATATGCATATTTTTACAAACAAAGTGATAAAATAATTGTATCACCATGAAGAGTATGGGCCTAAAAGTGATACTATTCATGGTGATCTAATTTATTGTATCATTTTTTTTGTGTAACCATTTTTCATTTTTTTGACTAATTCTAGTTTTGACTTGAAATTATTTGATGGATTGTTATAGCTCAAAAGTGTTATTATTTTGGGAGTTGTTAAAAATATGCCAATTTGGTGTAATGCTTATATGACTATGTAAATATAATATTACAAAAACAATTTGAAAATTTGAAAAGTGAAAAAAAAAAAAAAAAAAAAATTGGACTATAGAACACTAAGAGGGTGATTGTTTTTGGTTTTGAATAGACTTCAAAGTCTTAATAATAAGTGAGGCACTTTGAAAAGAGTGTTTGTTTTTTAGTTTTGATCATAAGTTGGAGTTTTCGAGTAAGCACCATGGGGTGCTGATCACTTAACACTGAGTGCTTAATAAAAAAACACTCAAATAATAACCTCACAATAAGTTCATAATGATTGTTGCTACCTCTCTCCTCTACCATCCTCTATTTGCTCCACTTCTCTTTATCATACGAGCAGTGCCTCCACCGTCTTCACCACCTTCCTTGGCCTCCCATCATCTTCTTATTATTCCTATCTATTGAAGATTATATGAGGAATTAGAGGGATATAAGGTGATTTTTTGGTAGTAGTGGAAAGGGATCTTAATGATATTTGGAAAAAAGAAAATAGGTGGAGAAGGGGGTTAATGTTGGTGGTTTGTGGTGGACGGTGGAAGTTGTGGTAGTGGGCAAAAATATAAAAAAACTTCTAGTCAACACTTAAAAACAAACACCTTATAATTTTGCCCCCTAAAAAAACATCAAATCCATTTGAGTGGAGCTTAAAACGTCACTAAACAACGAAACATCAAAAGAAGAAAGGAAGGAAAATCTACTATGAAATACAGTTGATAGATGCAACTAGTTTAAAACCATGAAATACATTGTGAAAAACAACTAAGAAAAAAAAATACAAAAGAAGCTAATAAGGAATCACTAAGAAGAGGAAGAATTGATAGTGGATGTGAATCAATAACTTAAAATCTCAATAACCCTAAACCCCTAATGGGGAAAACCCTAAATTAAATTTTGATGAGACCATCATCACTGTCGTATATGTGGCAGAAATTGTCCATCAAAAGGATCAGGTATCCCAAAATTGGGCCAGCTCATAAAGCCCAAGAGGGGCAAGACCAATCATAAAAGCCCAAACAGGGCCCGTCAGAAGAAGTCATAACAAACGCCCAAATTCAGGCCCGAGTGAGTTCTCTCATAAAGAAGAGAAACGTTGCATAAGAAAAAAATTGTGGAGGGAGTTATGCCTCAATGGAAGCGTCTTCATAAAGGAGGTGATTGTTACGAAGAACTCCTCCGTTGCGCCTCACATGCTTAAGTCACACAGAGAATTAATCACGACCATTATATAAGGTAAAAGAAACAATCGACAAAGGTATGCAACTTTAACTGAGTTTTGTCCAGATTTGCTTCCTTCTCCAACAAAGTTGCTGACTTAAGCATCAGAGTACTTTTGGCCACCAAAAATGTGGTCTTTCACAGTCTAACATCTGTTTTGTAGGTCAAACTTACAGGAGGATGAGATTTGGACGCATCACTTTGGCGCCATCCATGGTGAACAACAAGTTTCCTTTGAAAAAGAAAATCTACGGCAGCTATGATCAACGATCAAAGAAGCCAACTAAACAAATGGAATATTCTACAGACCCTCAATCTGACAATGATCGACACAATCCATCTCATAATTTTGATCTGGCGACGACCATATTACCAACTGTGCTAGAAAGTAGGGAGCCACAACATGTAACGACTCAGATGTGTCTGATATCCCGTGGAATTACCGCAGACCCTCGTGTGGATTTGCTCATGACCCATATGAACCACATGATCAAAATGGTGGATAAACTTAGCCGATAGTGGGATCAATCTGCCAATCAAGTCCGAATTCCACCACGAAAAAGTAACAAAGTCCTCGTAGAACCTCGGAAGGTGAATCCAAAAGATAGCGAGCTACCTCGAAACGATGACAAAGCAACGAGACACCGACCGAAATCCCATTCAGAATAGGAATTATGGATCTTAGCACGTTGTATGAACTGGCCAAACCACCATTCTCTGACGCACTTATGGTGACTTACATACCCAAGAAGTTCACTCCATCAAAGATTGAAGTATACGATGGCACCACCGATCCGATAGACCTTTTGCGTCACGTCCACCACATGATGGCATTGAAGGAGAGTACATAAGCCAATTTATGTAGAAAATTTCTGACCAGTCTTATCTCCACGACAATGAGTTGGTTCAACAGCTTACCACCAAGATCAATACACTCCTTCCGAGTACTGACCACCACCTTCATCACAAGCTTCGTCGGCAGCCAATTAATGTTGAAAGGGCCACATTACCTACTTCACATCAAACAAAAACTCGAAGATACGATAAAGGAATACGTCACTCGTTTCACTAATGAGCTGACGACGATCGGCGGCTGTGGCGATGACACGGCCATTGCTACTTTCACTTCTGGATTGAAAAGAGGACCACTCTTCAACTCTCTGAACTTGGACCCCCAAAAGAATACAACAATCTTATTAAGGACCGCCTAAAGGCACATCATTCTTGAAGAAGTGGTAGCCGCCAAAAGAAGATATGGATCAGAGAAGAGACATGCTTCATTCGACCGAAAGGGTAACAAGCCTCGAGAAGAAAGTGCCCAGCCTAAGAGACATCGAACCAATGACAGTTCCAAGTTCGATCAACGAAAGCTTGGAAGGCTACAACCGAGGAGGTCCAAACGCTAACCTTGAAAACAAGTCGAGCCGAAATCCTTAAAGCTATACAAAAAAATGGGAAGACAAAAATAAGAGGAGATCCAAACAGGTGTAGTAAAAGCAGATACTGCTCCTTCCACAATCACTAAGGACATGATACTGAAGACTGCTATAACTTGAAATACGAGATCAAATGCCATGTCAGAAAATGATGACTTGGAGAGTTCATTAAGCATAGAGAGTTCGAACGTAGAATAACCATGTCAGAAGGGCGATCAAGGGAGCTAATATACGTCTTGCATGGCACAATTGGAGAAAATGAGCAATCCAATCTGATGATACATCAAACAGTCATTTGATCAACACCGCACACGTATCATGATAATCTCGTCAACAGAGTAAAGCAAACTTGATTGCACGCTCAATCCAGCGAGGCCCAAACAACACTAAGCCCATCATTGGCAGAATCCAAACAGTCGGGTCCGAGTTGCTATGCCAGTAAGCCCACACGTCACGCGGTCAAGCCCAATACTCATAAGACCTCTAAGGCAAACATCTGAGAGATCTACCCAGGACTGGCAAGGAAACTTCTTGCATGGACAACACTCAGAAAGGGAAACCTTTCCCGCAGATTTAGGAACACGAGTTGTGTAAGAAAACTATCCCACATGCACAACTCCCAATTAGAAAAGGATCTCCACAACAAAGATCTCTTTCCCTAAACTACGACACCAAAGGCTTAGCCGAATAAGGACTAATACACTATAAAAAGGGAGATAGGGTCGATGAGCTTGAGGTATGCTAAAAAATCCCAGTTTACAGTTTTAAGTCTCTCCAAAGCCTTATCTAACTTAAGCATTGTAGTGCCATCAACCGCCATACGGTGGTCCTTGGTTCAAGTTTGCTACTTGTGCAGGTCTAGGTAAGCAGCAACGAAGGAAAACAGGAATCGAGTACATCAGTTTAGCGTCGTCCGTGGGGAACGACAAAGTTCCTCAAAAGAACAATAATACCACATTTTCCAAAAAATCATTGAGATGATGACAACAAGGTTTCGCAACAATGGAGATGTTGTTAAGCCTTCGAATGCTCAAACCGGTAGAGCACCGCCCGTTCCACCACTGCCACAGGAAGAACCTCCTCAGACCCCCGTGCTGGTGGTAGCCACAGCAGACCTAAGGGTGGACCTACTCTCAACACGGATGCAGCAAATCGCCGATACGCCGGAAGCTCTCAAACAACGAAGTCTTCCATCTACAGAGAGAGATCGTGAATAGCGAAGGGCTTGGTCCTCCGAGAGCATATTCAGAAGCTACTTCCCAATGGACAAGAGGAGGATGTGCGGCCAATAGAGACCCAACGTCTAGTGCCAACAGGCACGTCTCGCACAACCCCATCCGCAACGGGGCCACAAACCCATACGTGTTGTTTAGTCTAATGGTCCCTTCATTCATGGACCATATCATGGACGAACAACTGCCAAGGAAATACACCCCACCGAAGTTGGAGTTTTACGACGAGACAGGAGATCCGCCCGATCACTTGCGTTACTTCCAGCACCTTATGGTGCTCAAGGAAGGGTCTGATGCGATAATGTGCTGATCATTCCTTGCAAGCAAGAAGACATCAGCACTGACGTGGTTTCACAACCTTCCTCCTAAATCCATCAATTCATTCCGGACGTTGGCATTAGTGTTTCTCACACGCTTCGTGGGCAGCCAACGGCTCAGGAGCGGCCCGCATTATCTGCTGACCCTAAAGCAAAAATATAACGAGACGTTAAGGGAATACGTCACTCATTTTAATGAAGAGTTGACCCTCATCGACGGCTATAGTGATGACACCGCCGTCACGAATTTCACTTCGGGTTTGAGAAAAGGTAAGCTTTATGACTTCCTTACCCTGGACCCTCCAACTAATATGAAAGGCTTGCTCAGATATGCCCAAAGATACATCACTCTAGATGAAATACTAGCCGCCAAAAGAGAAGCGAAGTCAGAGAAGAAACCCTCTGTTCCAAAGGATAAGAAAGAGGGGAAGAAAAAAAAGGATGATGATAGTAACATGAGGAAGCGCATAGACAACAAGACCGACTCGGACAGCACCAGGCAGAACAAGGCCTCGAATTACGTCAGGTCCAGGTCTGTCACCCCTCTCAATACCAGTCTGTCCGACGTCCTTGATTCCATCAAGGATTGGTAAGAGCTGAAGTGGCCGCCTAAGTAGCGAGGAGACTCTGATCGGCGCAACAACAGGAAATATTGTGCCTACCACAAGGAAGGCGGACATGATACTGAGGATTTTAGAAACCTTATAGGAGAAGTTGAGTACTAGATCAGAAAAGGCAAGCTAAAAGAGTTCCTAGGCTTAGACAAGAGGCATGGTCGAGCAAAGAAAAGAGCAGACGCTGTCATGGAGATTGAAAAAGAAGCTCCTGACATCATTTATGTGCTCCACGGGGTCGGTCATGAAGGAGAGCAATCAAACAAGTCGCGCAAGAGGACACTGACCGAGATGCGAACACCATCTCAGTATGAGGACCGACAAGTGTAGCACTCACGAGTTCACAGCCTGGTCCCATTACTGATGTTTACGGAGAGGGATCTCCAGGGGGTACATTCTTCTCACAATGACGCCATGGTCATCTTCATCCTTATTGCTAAGTGAGAGGTAAAAAATTCCTTGGTGGACACCGGAAGCTCACTAAATGTCATGTTTAGTGCATTCAGCAACATGCAACTACATGAGAAAAACCTAACTCCCACCACCCACCCTACGATCGGATACAACGGAGAAAAATGATTCTCCATCAGAAAGATCAATCTAATGGTGGTGGTAGGAGAGTCACAACTACGAAAGTACCTTGTCCAATAGTTCATGGTAGTTGACGTCCCGCCGACCAACAACATTATTTTGGGAAGGCCATGGCTTCATCATATGAAAGTAGTGGTATCCACCCTACACCAATCCATAAAATATATAGCCAACCATGCCCAAGGGACTATCCGAAGAGATCAACCAGCAGCAAGAGACTTCCATTATGCAACCTTGAAGCAGTTGAATTGTTGCCAGTTACAGTTCGGGCCCCCAGAATCAACTTGTTAGGCACCGAGCCTAGACAAAAAAGGATAACCACTTTATAAAGGCGGAGAAGCCCAGATAACCAAATTGCAACTATGCGGAGATCTAGGAGACAAATCTAGCAACACAATTCAGATTAATAAAGAGCTAAGTAATGATATTTTAGCAAATGGGTACCAACTTCAAGAGCTGTTAATCAGCAAGGAACTGCTCGCTAGCACAAAGTCTACTATTCAGTAACTTCGTTAACTTAAAAAAAAATTCACTAGAGGGACCACGCAATCCGAGTCCAGACCATTTGCACCTCCTTCAGGACCGGTTTCGGCCTATGACAATAGCTTCTTGTACGCTCTAATGCCCAGTCTATTAAATTAAACGGGTGCTAACGATTTAGACAGTGGCAACTTAGTCAACACTCTGATGCCTGATCGAGATGACTTGTCTGATATCATTGTCCAAACATGAGCAATAGAGACCAAACCCGACCAAAGCTTAGTCGGCGACGACCAATGATGATGGATTCTGGTCTGCTTGAAGCCTAGTCCACAAATAACAAATTTTGACAGCCTAGAAAGTGGGAGTCTAGCACTCTCGACACCTGATTAAGATGGCTTGCCAGGGGTCACTACTCGTACGCAGAAAATGATCGCCGAACCTCGACCAAAGCTTAGTCAGTGACCGCTGATGACGATGGTTTTGGTCTGCTCGAAGCCTAGTTCGTTGCGCGCAGATTTCAACAGCCTAGAAAGTGGGAGCTTAGTTAGTGCTCGTGTAGCCTGGTGAAGACGGCTTGCTAGGGATCATTGGCCAACTACAGACAATGATCGCCGAGCCCTGCCAAAAGTTTAGTCAGAACGACTGACGATGATAACTACTGGCTCACTCCAATTCCTAGTCTGCCACAAACGGATCAAGATGGGTTGCAAAGTGGGAGTCTAGTCAGTGCCCTTGACGCCTGACCAAGATGGCTTGCCAGAGACCACTATGGTCGCTAAAACTTGACCTCGGTTTAGTCAGTCATAATTGGCGATAACAACTCTTGGTCCAATTAAGCATATTCTACGAATAACTAACAAAGACGAGTCAAAAGTTCGATTAGAGTTCTGAAAACTCGACCCGGACGACTCACAAGGACTACTGTCTGATCATCTACTAGGGTGCAAGCGCTGGAACCACAGTCTGACTAATATGTTTATTACAACAACTGCTGGTCAAAAAAACTGCCAAGCCGTCAGATAGAGGGTGTATTGCACTCCCCTTTCTCTAAATAGGAGTCTAACCAAAGCTGCACAAACTATTGCAGCACAAGAAGTCAGAGCTCTCAACAACGATTCAATCTTAAAGCTTCTCAGCCTGGCAGAGCTTCTTGTTTGACAATCAATAACGAAATAAGACAAAACAGGAAAAAGCTAGCAAGAAAAGCAAAGGAAGACAAACAATTGCGAAGTACTATTTATTGCAAACTTGAATACAAGATTCACCCCTCATCAGGAGGAGAGTCATATACAACAGAAGTAGACTTAGCAGAGGAAGAAGTAGGAGACACATATGTAGGTGTTGCTTCTCGATCCCTCTCGTCAGGGCCGCCTTCTTCTTCAGATGAATCGAAGAGCGCTCGAAACTCTGTATATGCAATCTCTTTATAATAGGAGAAATCCCGGTCGGGATGCTCCTCCTTCATCAGATGCAATAGCTCCAGCTTTTCATGCACGACTCTGCTGAATTCAAACATGCCTTGGGCCTTGAGAAGTTTCTATTCGCGTCCTCTTCACTCATCAAGCTCTTGCTTCAGTCGCTTCAGTTCGCCCGACAACATTTCATTCTTGGATTGCTCAACACCCAACTTATCATTGGCGATATTCAACTCACTTTGAGCTAGAAGGAACCGCTCTTCAGCGGTCCATGTGCTCTTGGCATTGAACTGAACGTAGACCTCCAACTACTGACATCGGACAGTCCATTTGGACTCCTTTTTACGCCCTCAGCATGCAAAGCCTGTAGTTCAGCCTGCACTCAAGCCACAACATCACGGGCAAGTTGCAAGTCACGATAGACAGGGTTCAATTCATACTCGAACCGATCCCTTGCGGACACTGCCCCCGTCAAGTCGGACTTAAGCGCCTCTAAGCAAACCCTCTGAGCCTCCAACCTAAAGGACCTGGACTCCGCTCCAGTATCTGAGAAAGCTTCAAGTTGCTTCTTCAACGACCTAATCTCGTGGAGAGCGTCAGAGTATGACTTCTGCAAGTTTGCAAAGACTCGCTCCATGGTATACACTCTCTCATGAGTAACCTCGACTACAATTCCCAATTAGGAAAGGTTCTCCACAGCAAGATCTCTTTCCCTAAACTACGCCACTAAAGGCCTAGTCGAAAAGGACTCGCACTATAAAAAGGAGATAAGGTCGATGAACTTGAGGTACGCTACAAAATCTCAGTTTACAGTTTTAAGCCTTTCCTAAGCCTTATCCAACTTAAGCATCGGAGTGCCATCGACCGCCACATGGTAGTCCTTGGCTCACGTTTGCTACTGTGCAAGTCTAGGTAAGCACCAAGGAAGGAGAGCATGAATCAACTACATCACAATCGATCCCAAAAGCAATCAATCCAGAATTTACAAGTAAATATTAGATACCAAGATCCATATGCACAACGTGCAAGAACGATGTAAAGAACTCTGACCTTCTCCAATGAAGATGAAGAAGGAGTTCACTTCTCGTAAAACGATTGGGTAATTTCAGTGCTGATAGCCAGGTGGGAAATTAAAAGAGTGTTGGTTGACACGGGTAGCTTAGCCAACCTTTTGTACCTAACATCATTCCGAATGATGCGATTTACTGACGAAATGCTCTCACCAAACGATCAACCAATGGTGGGTTTCAGTAGAGAACAATGTCGCCTGGGGAGGATCCAACTGCTAGTTGAAGCAAGAGAACCAGGGAAGCAACGAGTATTATTAACAAACTTCCTTATTGTCGATGCTCCATCTGCATACATCATGCTACTAAAAAAACCTTGGATACACAAATTGGGCACGATGTCCTCACAAATAACAATTACTGCAACGACCAGAAGAGCCTCCACAACAACCTAGTCAGATAAACCCCAACCTCCCAGAAGATAATACAGCTCCAACCAGTTCAAGGGATCGACCAAACACCGGACAATCGAAAGAAGAAACGATCGTGGTCTACCTGGACGATGTAGAAGAGAAAGTAGTTCGAATTGGCACAAAGATTCACTCAGAATTCACTGGGAAACTAGTCCAACTGTTGAAAGATAATCAGGAAATTTTTGCATGGATGATAAAGGATATGGTGGAAATAGACTTGTCAATCATTACCCACAAATTACAAGTCGACTCGGACAAGAAGCCGGTTCAACAAAAAAGAAGGTCAGTGGCTCCAAAACGTAATCAAACAATAAACGAGGAAGTGCACCACCTAATTAATCCAGGGATGATCAAAGAAACTAACTACCCGGGCTGGTTAGCGAACACAGTGTTAGTAAAGAAAAAGAATGGCAAGGGGAGGGTATGTGTTGATTACACCGATCTGTAGAAAGCCTACCCAAAAAATGTTTTTCACTCCCAAGAATAAACCAGATAGTGGATGCAACTAGCGGCCACAAACTACTAAGCTTTATGGATGCGTACTCTGGGTACAATCAGATACAGATGTACCCTCCCGACCAAGAAAATACATTTTTATCATGGAAAGAGGTACATACTGCTATCAGATAATGCCATTCGGATTAAAGAACGAGGGAGCCACGTACCAACGACTAGTTAACGAAATGTTCAAAGATCAAATCGGTAAGACGATGGAAGTTTACATCGATGACATGCTTGTCAAGAGCTCGCGCCTAACATACCACATCAAAGATCTCGAGCAAACCTTCTCCCAGTTGCGAATCTACAAAATGAAGCTAAATTCGGAAAAGTGCACATCAGTAGTAAAATCAGGAAAATTTCCTCGGACACATGGTCAATCAAAGAGGAATTGAAGCCGACCCAAAGCAAATACAAACACTTGTCAACATGTAGTCGCCAACAAACATAAAGGCATACAAAGTCTTAATGGAAGAATAATGGCTTTGAACAGATTCATCTCCAAATCCTCAGACAAATGTCTAATTTTCTTCAAAAGTTTGAAAATAAACAAGACATTCGAGTGGAATGCAGAGTGCGAGAAAGCTTTTCAAAGCCTTAAAGCATATATGGGGAGCACATAATTGTGACAGCGGTAAGCTCAACGCTAATATGGGAGGAAAAGAGCACACAAAAATACATCAACAAAACACTTGCAGACGCAGAGATCAACTATCCGGCTCTAGAGAAATTGGCACTCACCCTGATCGTGTCTTCAACAAAGCTGCGACCATACTTACAAGTGCATGCAATCATAGTCATGACCGAGCAACCACTTTGGTCGATGTCGCACAAAATGAAGCTATTCGAAAGAATGGTGAAATGGGCAATAGAGCTCAGACAGTTCGATATTAGCTATGCTCCTAGAACTGCAATAAAAGCCCAAGCATTGGCAGATTTCATTGCTGAATTTATAGGAAACAGTGATCGACATCTAGAAAACCACAACGAGGAAGGGCAAATCACAAACCACCAGTGGATGGATCATCCGCTGTGACGGAACATCCAACGAAGCGGGAATTGGAGCTGGATTGGTCCTGTACAACTCGGATGGCATCACGTTCGAGAAAGTGATAAAATTCAATTTCAAAGCTTCAAATAACGAAGTCGAGCACGAAACACTAATAGCCAGGCTACAATTAGCAAAACACCTGGGAATAAAAAGATATCAGTGTCTTTACTGATTATAAATTGGTGTTCAATCAATTGAATGATGAATTCCAGGTCAAAGATGCTCGAATAAAAGCCTACCACAAAAAGACTATCGAACTGATAGAAGGCTTCCAGACCGCAATCATTCAGCGGTGTGCAAAGGCGGAGAATGAATGAGTCGACGAACTGGAAAATGAGGCATTACAAGCTAAAAAGAGTGATAATCCACTCATCATGATGCAAGGAAGTTCCATACTTGAAAACCAGGTACAAGAGGCATGCGCCACAAACCAAGGAAACAACTGGACAACTCCAATTTTGGCATATATATCAAACGAAGAACTCCCAATAGATAAAATGGAGGCCCGAAAACTTGAAATCGAATAGCAAGATACATGATGGTCAATAACAGACTCTACAAAAGATCCACCACCAGTATGCTACTAAGGTGCCTTTCACCTGAGGATGTTGACTATGTTCTATGAGAAATCCACCATGGTACACGTGGGAATCACCCAAAGGGAGAACACTAGCCCATAAAGCACTAACACTAGGGTACTACTGGCCAAGGATGCAAGAGGATGCTCATAAACTTGTTCGCACATGCGACAAATGCCAGAAATTTTCCCCATACACTCACATGCCAGCCCAGAACCTGATCCTGATGAGTAGCCCTTAGCCGTTCGCGCAATGAGGAATGGACATTGTAGGACCACTATCTGTATCCGACAAAAAAAAGTTTTTCCTCATGGCAGTAGATTACTTCACTAATTGGGTAGAAGTAGAGCCCTTAGCAAAGATAAGAAAAACCCAAGTCGAGAAGTTTATTTGGAAAAATATTATATGCAGATTCGGGATCCCAAAGGTAATTGTCATGAACAAGGGGAAACAATTCAAAGGTAGGAAGATCAATGAGATGTGCAAAAACTTGAACATCCTTCTCGACACCCGCCCATCCACAGGCGAATGGCAAGACGAGGTCACCAATAGAACAATCTTCGTGGCGATCAAAAGGAAGCTTGAGGCAGCAAAAGATTTATAGACATCCGAATGAATTGGCGTCCTTTGGGCATATAGAAAAACAAAAAGAACTTTGACAGGGGAAATCCCTTTCGCCCTCGCATACGGATCTGAAACAATGATACCCGTGGAGATTGGTAGGTTAATGTTCAGGACTGAAGAATTTTGCAACGAAGATAACGTCGAGGCATTAAGAGTCGGGTTGGACCTCCTCGAAGAAAAGGGAAAAACAACTTCTATAAAAATGGAAATCTACTAACAGCATATGGTCGGTTATTACAATAAGAGGGTAAAACCCACACCTTCAATATCGGTGATTGGGTGCTCCGAAAAGTCCAACTCAATACAAAGGAACCAGGCGCGGGCTAGTTAAACTCGAATTGGGAAGGGTCGTACAAAGTAATAAAAATCATTTGACCATGGACATACTGGTTAGAAAACACGGAGGGTAAAAAGCTACCACGACCATGGAATGGAGAACACTTGAAAAAATGTTATCAATAAAACTCTTGTTGCAATCTTTCATTTTGAGTTCAAGCGAGAAAAGTTTAATCGGGACGAAGAAGTCAGACCAAATATCTCACTCGTGAAAACACTCAGCACAACTAGAATATCGAGCAACGAATAAATATATGTATCAGGATGAATGAGTCGGGCATAAACATGAAACTTCTGGTCTAATCAACCATGAAGTAATAAAGTACCAAGACATATGAGCTAGACTTTTTCTCGTCAACTATAATGTACGACATCGTTATCCAGACATAGAATCAGATTTCGTAAAAAGAACTTCTACGTCGAACATTGATGCCATTCACAAAAATCTGGACGAACAAGTCAGAATTCTACCAGGAATGTCAAAAGCAAAAAAGCAAATAAGTTAGCATGCTGGATAGAATCAATCAAAAATAAATTTTCCATTGATCTTCTAAAAAGAAAAGATTATAAAGGTGCCAATAGAGGTGTTTAAGAGGGGCATCAGCATTAGCAGCAGCGTCACTAGATGGCGCAAGCTCATACATATGATGAGGCAATTGTTCTTCAAAAACAAGGTCAGCGGATCCAAAACGGTTTCCTCTTCATCCTCAAATACTTGCTCAGCGTAGCAATGATACTCGGTTAAATCCAAGCCTTGCGTCTCAAGGAAATCCAAAAGGTTGCGACAGCCACCAACCACTTTCTTCCAATCTGCTGCCTCTGCAGCCTTTAGCTTGTTAGTAACAAACAAGATCTCAGCTTGAGTCAACACCAATTCATTCTTAATGGTCGTAAGTCTAGCAGAAACCATAGATTCGATAGCAATAAACTAAAAATTTAGCTGTGCAATTCGTGCCATAGAAGCCTTGAAACTGTCGGAATACTCTTCAGCAAATGATTGGCCTTGTCACGCTCAACCACTCGGTCAGACAATTCCTTCTCAGCAACACTCAGACGAGACCGCAACCTATCCAGCTCGACTTCGGACGTTTCAAGACCAGAGGCAAAGTTATCCCAAATAGTCTCAACCTCCTTCAACAAAGTCCGCGCAGTCTCAACAGCTCTGGCTTGCTTTATACATTGCGTTCTCAACAAATCAAATTGGCAGATAACGTGAGAAATAACCAAGACATGCCCCGCCAACTTCAGCTCGATGAGCGTCATCTGATCGCAGGCAACCTTATAATCCAACTCCATCATGGCCGCATAAGTGAGATGGGCCATTCCTTCCATGAGGTGCTGGAGGTCCTCATCAATATGATGTCATGGAAAGCATACGAGCATAAGAGTCGTGTTAGCCAATCGCCCATGACAACCGACAATGAGATTGTGAGCACTATCCTGCACATCAATCTCATAAGGCCAGCATAATTTCTCAGGCACAACCGAGACAAGACGAGAGATGGAGGGAGTAGCAGGCGATCCCAAGGTCCTCGCGACAGTAGAAGACACGGGGGATTTGAAACTCCGGGCTCGAGTAACGACTCGATCTTCCACTAACGGATCATACTCGAAATCATCCAAAGTCTTGGTACTATTCGGATTGTTAGAGAACTTGACTCCAAGCTGAAGCATTTTGTTGTCAATGACACGAGAATCATCGAACGTCAGGTTGGCAGAAACATGCAAGCCGTACGAAGAGACAAGACTCTTCTCACGATCGTCCAAATGACGAGAATCCTCTTTTTTGCTCTTCTCAAGAGCTTGATTTATCTCCTCATCTTCTCGGGCAACAAAATCACCCGCACCACGTCCTCCCTTTTTGAAAAGCGTAGGAGGAGAGGGAGCCCTAATGGTACCATGAACCGAAGTAGTGAGCTTTTTCTTCTTTGAGACACGATCAACACTAATTGCCAGCATCTTAGACATGCTGGGAGGCCTGGGAACTTTCTCTTTCTAACACTCGAGCTAACACTTCCAGTGTCTCTCACAACAATAGAAGCAATTCGGCTCACATGCTCCTTAACGAAGCTCGCTCCCTGGCCAACATCCATATAACCAGCATGTCCAACAGTCACCTCTGAAACACAAACTGTTGTAAGCTCCGTGCAACCCGCCTCACTCAATGAATACAAGCCATTATGGATAATAGCATCCGTAGTAAGGAAATCTTCCACGGAGACTCGAGGAAGCTTGTCAAACCGGTTACGGAACTCCTACTCCTCTAACGAAAACGATAATTTGATCCTCTTAGGCTCTCGGAACGACCACAAAATCTGATTTTTGCACAACTTAAAATGGTCTGAAGCAATGGACGCATAAAACCAAGGCCTCGACCAACCCCCATACTCTTGAAATAAGATGGGGAACGGAGATAGCAAGTGCAGTTAGAATTTACGCCAAACCCCGCCAAGGAATGCAAAACCCTGATGTTCATAGGGATACCAGATTCAGCGGCCCTCACTAAGGTTGCAATCATCACCTTCCAACCATTAGGAACCAGTTAGGAATGAGCAATGCCCACCAAATCTAAGTATTCCTAGACAATCTGAGGAACCGGAAGCCTAAAGCAAGAGTAGAACATGCCGGGGTATAGAGCAATATAGTCGTGCTTTGGACGACAGGGATTGTTGCCTTCTTCAAGGAGAATGATTTTGAGATCGGTCGGCAGCGAATAATCATGACGAATGCTATCCAAAGTCGCCTATGTCCCCTGCTTAGGCAAAAAAAACCTCACAAGCATCAAGAACATCGCCACTCAAAACCCTGAAGCTGGACATGGTTACAAAACAAAAATAAAAGGAAAAAAAGAATCAGCAACTAGAAATAAAAGGGGCGTAAAGTGGTAAACCCTCTACTCAACTCCTCATTTTATAAGGACGAAAAAGGAAAAGTCTGCTCTTAGGAGAACGTGCACAATGTGACAATCGCACGAAATCCCAAAAATCACGCTGAAACGAGCAAACAGATGAAACATCGGAGAGACAGAAGCAACGACAGCTAGGAACAACATTAAATGCACCATAATGATGAAATCAAAATCAAATTGCCACATTGTTACTAGGCACACATGTCAGTCAGTGGATACATGGGCATACCCACTTACTAAGGGAAAGGAGTAGCTGACGATACATCAAAATAGAACATCATCACTATGTACATGTGGCAGAAAACCGAACATCACAAAGATCAGGTATCCCAAAATTGGGCCAGCTTATAAATCCCATAGAGGCCAAGACCAATCATAAAAGCCCAAATAGGGCCCTTCAGAAGAAGTCATAACTAAGGCCCAAATCCAAGCCCGAGCGAGTTATCTCATAAAGAAGAAAAATGTTGCATAAGAAAATAGTCGTCGAGGGAGTAACGCCTCCACAGAAGCGTCTTCATAAAGGAGGAGGCTGTTAAGAAGAACATTTCTTTTTGTTACGCTTCACATGCTTAAGTCACGCAGAGAATTAACTGCAACCATTATATAAGGTAAAGGGAACAATCGACAAAGGTATGCAACTTTAACTGAGTTTTATCCAGATTTACTTCCTTATCCAATAGAGTTGCTTACTTAAGCATCATAGTGCATTCGACCACCAAAAAAATGGTATTTGGCAGTCTAACATCTGTTTTGCAGGTCAAACTTATAAGAGGACGAAATTTTGTTTGAGTGAAGAGTGAGAGAAGTGAACTTTTGCAAAGAGGAAAGGGAGTAGATGAGAGCGGCAATAAGATCATAACACGTGGCATAACTACTTGGTAGTGCATTCGAAACCATGTGTCATTCTTCCATAGAGCAATGAAACAAAGCAAAAATTCCAAGGAGCAAAAAAAAATTCCTCGACAATGTTCCTGAGAGGACGTAAGCGTTGCATAGGAGTTGGGCGTTGTCTATGGAGGGAGTTTTTGTTGGTGAGAGAAAGAAAGGGACTGAAAATGGACACTTGGATTTATTTATTTCTTGTTAATCTTAAGAAGATCAAAACCATCCTTTGTTGAATAGTAAAAAACCCTCCTAAAATGTTATTCAAATATATTAGCGCAATGAATATTGAAAAATTAATTGAGTCTAACAATCTAACGGAACAGTTAAGTCCACGTGATTGACTGGTCAAAACTAATTTTTGGACCATTTTGCCCTTACGTTAATTGAGTCTAATTTTTGTATAATTGAGTCTAGTTTTAGATCCCTATAACCCAAAATTGCTCCCACCCCTCCTTTCTTCTCTTTTTTTTCTCCCTCAACTATTCTTCTCTTTGCTAGTAGGAGCTGTAACCCCAAATACCACCCCCATTGCCACAAGCACCACCTCCAAAAGGAAACTGCCACTCTAGTCACCGTTACCACCTTTATTGTTCTTACCCTCCGGTAGATCTAGAGTTCTACATTCTAATTACTGGAAATTTGAGAAAATTCACTAGCAGGTAATGCTACAATACTAAAAGATACAACATCCACCGCTTAAAAAAGCTTGTTGATTTCTGGACATAAATTTATCTTGATCTGTGTTTAAAAGAAAGAAAAAAAATCCCATGGAAAATAATCAAGAATTTTTTTTCTCTACAACCATAATCATATTCCTACATTATCCTTGTCTTAAACCTCCAATACTCAATTTCTTCCTATTATTTTCAGCGATTAGAATGTAGAAAATTAGATCTACCAGAGAGTAAAAACGATAAAGGTGGTGGTGGTGATTAGAGTGGCGGTTCCCTTTGGAGGTGGTGGTGGTGGCAATGGGGATTGGGATTTGGGGGTGGGGTTCCTACTGGCAGAGAGAAGAAAAATTGTTGGAGAAATAAAAGAAAAGAAAGGAGAGGGTGAGGGCAATTTTTTATTAGGATTTAACCCAAGGAAAAGGTAAAATGGTCCAAAAATTAGTCTTGACCAATCAATGATGCGGACTTAACTGCTTTGTCAGAAAATGAGTGCTAGACTCGATTAGTTTTCAAAACAAGACCAAACTCTAATAGGTATAAACTAACAAGTGCTGAACTAAAAAAAAAAACCCCTAAAATTTATCTATAAGCTCCTCGAATAATTCTTGCTTGATGCCATCGAGTCAAATGGTTGTACAAATTAACCTTAATATATAGTGTGCATCGTCCCCTTTCCTATGTGCTTTCTAATTAGCTCATGATAAAGGACATTATCATCAAGTGCTCTCTCTACCTTGCAAAAAAACAGAATAACTAAAGCTCAATTGAAAGGGTCCGGAGAACGTACTCCCTTTAATCTTTGAGAACTAATTTTTGCATTACAGCGGGAAATAGGTCTCCTGAGGGAAGCTTTCTATCGATTTTGAGAATCAAGAAGATGAAAAAGGTAATGTTCACTCCTTTTCAGCATCCTTGAACTCTTGTAAAAATTAATAGTTGCATGCCTTACGAAATTAGTCTCCTCCACTTGGGACTAACCTACAATTTTGGAAAAGCTTGAGGTCTTTGTCACTTCACTCTTCCTCCGACCCATTATTTTTCGTAATAAGTGGGATTGAAGTAGATATCGCATTTATCTCAAGAAAATTTAAAGATATATGATGACAAATTATAAAAATTGATAATCTTCGATTTTTTATTATTCATTTATTTATTAATGTAGCAAAGGTGTTGGATACTATCATCAGTGGACTCTATTTTAACATGCAAATGTATGAAGCTTAATCTCTAGGGCTTTTCATGAACAAGGCATTTGTAACATAATTGTAATCCATATGGTGATGAGCAAATGGGTATAGCTTTAAAATTTTACCTTATTTTGAATATTTTTTCTTTTGTGATTTTCATGGTTATTGATGCAATTGATTTTCTCTCCTTGCTTTGACTTTGACCTGCAAACCTGTCGACCTGCACAAGTAATGCACGTGAACACATAACACCATTGTGGTGGTCGATGACACTCCGATGCTAAAGTCAGACAAGGATCTAAATAAGGCATAATGTTGTAAACAAGGAATTTGTAGTGTACCTTAGCTTACCAACCTCATGTCTTATTTCTAATGTTTGAGTCCTGGTTTGACCAGGCCATTGATGACATAGTTTAGGGAAGAAGATCTTCGTGGAGATCATTCTCTAATTAGGAGTTGTGATGTGAAGGGGAGTTTCCATGTTAGCCTTGTGCTTCTAGATACGCGGGAGATAGTTTTCGTTCTGAGAGTAGTTCATAGATAGAAGTCTCCATGTGTGACATATACTCTGATATTTGTTTCCTAGTTGGAAGCAAAGTGTTGTTGTCTTGCCCGTCCAAAGCTAATCCTCGAGATATTTGCCTTAGCGGGGCTTACGGATATTGAGGATAGATGTGAGACGCATGGGCTTAGCAGACTGTAATGGTTTCGAGTCTGTCTAGCGGACTGCATTGTGCGAGCTTGGAACTACTTGGGCCGAATCAGTGTTGGCCGGATGCTTGGACCTACTATTTCTTGAGATCATCATGACACGTGTACGGTGTAGAAGAGGGACAATTTTGGTGTATCATCAGCTACTCCCCCCGAGTTAGTGGGCCATCGCGTCGATCAACTAAGTCACTTCTTGAAAAGATACGCAGCTCATGATGATCGAGTATGAATCGTTGCTTGAGCCGCGTGCTTTATTAATTAAGTGTGCGTCGGTTCAGTGGAGAAAGCTTGTTCATTTTTGTCACTAATCCCTATTTAGATCCTTCTTTCTGCGGAGATTGAATCTTCCATTTTCTTGATTTTGCTCTGTTCATCTTTTGATTAAAAGCTTGTTCATTTTTGTCATGGCTCACCAACACTATCTTGATGATGAAACTTGGCTAGAGGCCTTGAGTTTTTTAAAGATAAGTCACTTTTTGAATCGGGTATTGGTAAAATCTAAAAGACATTCGGGGTCCCTGAGGACCTGCCATTGCATGCTCTGCAAGATGATCAGACGCCAATGTGCCCTTCAGAAGGGTTCATTTGTTTGCACCGCGGAATACTTCAGACTGAAGTCCATTTTCCTATTCTTGACGAGATTTGGGGCTTCTTGGATTTCCTCGAAATCTCTCCTGCCAAGTTGATACCCAATGGGTACAAGATTATCCTTTTCATTCTGATCAGAGCAAAGGATGATGGCATCCCCTTTCTCTGCGGGTGATCTAGTTATTGATTTCTCCTCGATTGAATGACCATGCCGTCCTTAAGATGACATTGCCAGCCTATTTTGGGAAGTTGCCAGATGAATTCAAGTTCTGGCAGAAATATTGTTTCTTGGCTCCTTTGTACTTGAAGTACTTCAAGTTCAGGGGTCATCCGCTTGAGCGAGAATTCAAGCCGCTCTGTAAGTATAGCTTCATCTTTTGACTTCAATGCATTGATTTTGTGTCGATCATTGCATATGTTTCTTCACAGGGAGGTTCCCTACTACTCCTTTTCCCCAGAGGAGTAAGACGCAATGAAAACATTTCGTAACATGCCGAAGAGGAGTGTGGAGGAAGTTATTGTGAGTGACATGAGAGGTTTGAAGTCAAAACAAACTTTCTACAGGAGATTTAGTCATTGTTTTACTCTGAAATGAAAAGTTATGTTGATAGTGCTATCCACACACACACATTGAGTTGAGGATGATTATGAATTTTTTCTAATCTTTAGAGAATATTAAATTATTTGGAAATTTGTTGTATTGAGGATTTCAGTTTTCACCATCCTGTTGTGAAAATTATTCAATCTTCTGATTTGGAACCAGACATAGGATGTTTTTTTTTTGGAGCACGCAAGGATCATCTGTTGTGTATGACTACTGGTCACTTTTGGAATGTCCTAGTGTATTTGGTGCCCCATGTGATTGTTATATTTTGGTGGACTGATCCTCAACTGTTCAGGTTGTTGATATACGACCATGGACTAAGTGTTTGTCATGTTCTTCCTCTCCACTATTCGATACACCATTTTTTAGGAAGAATATTTGTCGGGCTGATGACGTTAAACCAAGCGCTACTGGGAGGCAGCCTAGCTTTAGTTGTGTGTCTCTGCTGTTAGTCTGGATTGATTTTCGAGTACCCTATTTAGTTGTGTTTCACTCATACTCGTTAGCTCCGTAACAGTTTTGACTTACAACTTGTTTTTTTTAGTTTTCTTTGTTTGTGTCGAATCTACAGTTTATCGATTTCTAATGAAAACTCCATGATTTTTATGTTGGTGAGCCTCATTAATGGATGACTTCTTGGAAATTGGTAAAATCTTCACCGCGGTAATACTGTTCTAACCTCCTCTCATATACTTACTTCATTCATTTGTCAGAATTATTTTGTTAAACATTGAGGACAATGTTTGGATTAGGTTTGGGGGTAGGTTCATGAGTCGGTGAAATTTTCATTTTTTTTTTTTTTTTTAGTGTTTTCTTTTCTTATTCTTAAAAAAAAAAATATATATATATATATATATATATATAAAAAAAAAAAAAAGCTTTTCTGTCAAGACAACTTGGTCTTTTGTGAAAATGGATTTTAAATGTTTTATGCTCAAGAAAATGCAAACCAACTTGACATATTGGTATATTGATAAAGATTGAAAGTTTATTAAAATCCTTAAGTTAGATCTGGTTCATATGATTTTTCAACTCGATTATCTTTGCACCATGAGCCATGTTAGCATAACTTGAAGTTGATGAGTGAAATATATACTAGAAAACCTTAGAATAATAGTGGAGACTTAACCCTGAAAGCTTTGAGCCTTTCTATTTTTCTGAGGGTTATACATAAACTCTGATTTTTCTTGAGTCTACATTATTTCGTTGATGATCTCATTATTTTCATTTTTTTGATCAATTGCTTTGGGAATGACATAAAAATTGAATTATTACACTAGAACTTCTTGGCTTATTCAATTGAGATGTCATAATACTGACCCAAACTTAGGAAATGATCTAGGCATTTTTTTTCTTTAGACCATTAACTAGCCTTTTAACTTACCCATAACATTAACCTTTTTTGTAGCCTTTTGAGCCTTAGATTAACTTTTATTTGTTAACCCATTAACCTTTACCCAATTTTTCTGGGAATGTGTACGGATGAATATACTTGGTGTAAAAAGGGCATGAAAGAGCAAAATATGAGATATTTCATAAATCCTCTATGAAAGAAAAAAACAAGAAAAAAAGAAAAAGAAAGAAAGAAAAGAAAGCAAAAAAAAAAAATGATTCTTCAATGAGGATAAAGATGTGAAAATGAAGAAAAAAATTGATGGTGCGCAACATTGATTTATTCTTGATAGCCCTAATTGTTCGTATAATGTTACATTCCTAGAAACTTTTCTTAGAATCCTTTGACATGCCTTATTAACCATTACCCAAGCCCTGTTACAACCCAACAAAGTCCTAGTTGATCTTAGGTAAAGGTTGGTTCTGTAGATGTGGAGATTTAATAACCAAGACCTATGGTGTTTAATTCAACATTCCCAAAACTAATTGATATTCCTGTCCATGAGATCATGTTCATTCCATTCTTGAAAAGTCCGTTCTTCATATTACTATATGTGAGATGATTGTTTTCCATCATTTACTCTTTTCCTCACATATAAACCGAGTGAAATACCAAATCTCTGAGTGTTTTATTGTGAGTGACATGAGAGGTTTGAAGTCAAAACAAACTTTCTACAGGAGATTTAGTCATTGTTTTACTCTGAAATGAAAAGTTATGTTGATAGTGTTATCCACACACACACATTGAGTTGAGGATGATTATGAATTTTTTCTAACCTTTAGAGAATATTAAATTATTTGGAAATTTGTTGATACACTAAAATGACACTATTGGTTTCTTGCATTTCTTGACGTTTTAAAATGAACACTGTTTGACCAAGTTTTGATTGAGTCAGT